>CM030871.1:6878566-7006066 GCA_018105865.1 Metaphire vulgaris
TCAGTACTTTGCACCAAGTGTCGATGGATTTCTGTAGCTTTATAGGTCAGCCAGCCACAAAGTCCTACATCATCTGCGTAGGCAAATGTTAGCCGTTGCTCATCTTTTTGTTCTTTGTCCTCCATCTGGTGCTTTGTCACTTGTTTCAGTATCTGGTCCATGAGTAAGATGAACAGCAGAGGCGATAGCACACTGCCTTGTCTCATTCCTGTCTTTACATCAAACCATGGTCCAGTGCCGATGTTTGATCTGACACAGCTTCGGCTTACGTCATACATTCCAATTATAGCGTTCAGTAGTTTTGGAGGGATCTGATATTCAACCTTTCGTATCATGTTCCACAAGTGTTGTCTTGGTACTCTGTCAAAAGCTTTTTCCAGATCTAGAAAGGCTAGATAGCAGCTGTCATCAAATTCCCATGATTTTTCTTGAAGCATTTTGAGACAGAACAGCAAGTCTGTTGTACTTCGGTTTGGTCTGAAACCGTGTTGCCATTCTCCAAGTTTATCCTCCACATGTTTTCTTAAACGCAGTTTGACCACCCTCTGTTTTATAAATTGAATCTGTAGACCATGTATTTCTAAAGCTAATGCTAATACACGACTTTTCGATTAACGGAAATAGCGTCAAACATTTAATCCTAGTTTAAGCGTTTATCCTCGATGCACCTGTAATAATAAGACGGGAGAGTGCACCGTTTTGTCAACATATCTTGAAAGAGATATTAGTCATTCCTGGTAAAAAAAAATCATGATCTGCAGAGCAACAAAAGATGTGGTGGGTCGATAAAAATCTACATTGATTTGTCAAGTATTTTGTGTTTCTTAAAAATTGGATATCATTCGCTTTTCCTTCTAGCGATAAACGTTTTTGTTTAAACATTAGACTTTGAAAAAGATTTATGCATCTTAATAACAAAGCTAATACTAAATACCACTTAAATCCATTCCCGACATCAAAACTCAGTTCTCGAGAACTATGACATTAACTGGACAAATTCATGTTGTCCGTAGAAGTAAGGCCAATATTCAGATATACTTGCAATAAGCTAGTAAAAAAAACTAGAAACTGTCGAAAATAGAATTGCCAATTAACGTGAACACACACACACACATACACAGACACACAGACATACACACAGAGACACACACACACATACACAGACACACAGACATACACACACAGAGACACACACACACAGACATACACACAGAGACACACACACAAACAGACAGACACACACACACACACACACATATATATATATATATATATATATATATATATATATATATATATATATATACTAGAAAAGATATGCTCGCTTCGCTCGCAGTGCAGGATAATACTAATCCAATACCTATACCTAATACCCAATCATTGAATTCATGCTGAACAACATTTCAATGATGTACTGTAGACACGCCACCTAGCCAAGCTCTGCGCCACGTAATAATTAGGCCTATGTACGTTAAAATCACGCAACTGTGGCCATTTGTGGCGCTGTACACGTATTTTTGTGTACGTTAAAATGTACGTTAAAATTGTGCAACTTCCTCAAGCTAGGAACAATTGTTACCAATAGCAACGTCGTCTTCGAACATCGTCCACCAACGCATCGCGACTTAAGGACTAAACCGTCTACAAATAGTCTACCAATAGTCAACGCTCGCCCACCAACGCAGATCATCGCGACGTAAGGACTAAACGGTCTAAACCGTCTACCAATAGTCAACCAATCAGAACGCTTGAAGGTAACAGAGACATACAGATAACGATCTTAATATGATATATATATATATATATATATATATATATGTTCTTCTTCTTTAGGTGCTGTGTATGTCTACGTTAGCGACTTTGTTCTATCTTGACATCATCTTATTAGTTCGATGTTATTCATTATTCCCTCAATTCCTTCGTAGGCAGTCTACATATGTGTTTCTCTGCCTTCCTCTGGCTCTTTTTCCCTCCACTTTACCGGTTATTGCCAAATGCTCCAGTCCTTCCTTCCTCATTACATGTCCGAAGAAGGAAAGTTGACTTGGTTGGTTGGTTGGTTGGTTGGTTGCCAGCAGACTTCTTTCTATTCCCATTTCATTCAAAATCTCTTCATTGGTTTTCTTTTCCGTCCATGAAATCTTCAGCATCCTTCGCAGAAACCACGTTTCTGTGGCTTCCAGTTTCTTCTCCATGGCCTTGGATATTTGCATATGTTTCTGCTCCATACAAGAATACTGACCGAACATAGCTTTTGAGCACTCTTAATTGTGTCTCGTAAGAGATGTGCCTATTTGTAAGTATCGTTTGAAGTTCCCAGAAGGCTGCCTTAGCCAATCCTATTCTTGATGTTATGTCTTTCTCACATTTCCCATCGCTGGTTATCATACTGCCTAAGTATTTGAAGTGTACCACTTGTTTGATTTCATTGCCGTTTAGTCTTATTTTGCATGTGGGTGTTACTTTGTTCTTGGTAATCACCATGCAGAAGGTCTTTTTTATGTTGATCTTTTAAACCTTTCCTTTCGCCTTCTTTTGCTAATTTATTTATAAGTTCCTACAGTTTATCCTCTGAATCAGCTATTAGAGTTGCATCGTCTGCAAATCTAAGATTATTTATGTTTCTTCCTCCAAGTTTGACACCTTCTAGATCTTCAATTGCTTTTATGGCTCCCTCTCCATATAAGTTTATAAAGTCTGGCGACGTTCCACATCCCTGTCTTGCCCCTTTCCGTATCTTTATCCATTTTCCTATAGTTCCGTTAATCCTGATTGTAGCTTCCTGTTTCCAATACAAATCCTGCAGCAGTCTTAAGTCCTTCCCATCAATTCCTGAATTCTCCAAGACTGTAAATAGAGTTTCATGCACCACGCTATCAGATGCTTTTTCATAATCAATAAAACATAGATACAAATCTTTTTGCATCTCAATGCATCTTTCCCCAAGCATTCTTAGTACAAAAATTGCATTTCGGCATCCACAGTCTTTTTTGAAGCCATATTGTTCTTTTGCTATTGCATTTCTAGTCCTGCTTCTTGCTCTTTCAAGCAGTATTCTTAGAACTATCTTCGTTATATGACTGTGGAGATCACATAACTTATCGTTCTGTGATCTCCACACTCTGTTGCTCCTGGTTTGTGGGTATTGCAATGAATATTGACTGGCACATTTCCAGTGGCAAGTACTCTGTTTCATACATGATGTTAGCCATTTCTGTCAATTTCTTTGTTCCTATCTCTCCGGCTGCAAGTACCATCTCCGTTACTATGTTGTCTCGACTCGCTGACTTGTTTTTCTTCATCTTCTTCAAAGCCCCTACAACTTCTTCTAATATTGGAGCTCCATCTACCTCTTTGGTAATAGGCTTGTCCTCTCTCTCTTGTCATTGTACAGTTCTGTAATATATTCATGCCATCTGGTTTTCCTCCATCACTATTTCTCCAGTTTTTGTCTTAATGTATTGATTGCTACTAGGGTTCTTTTGCCAGATAGTTCCCGTATTTTATCATGTATCTTTCCTGTGTTTTTTGTTCTTCGATTTCTTTGCATTTTTCATTCAACCACTCCTTTTCCTCGTGAAATTTCTTTTTAATATTTCTATTCAAGTTGCAGTACTTATCTTTGTCAATGTTTTTTACCTTTCTTCTTTCTTCCATCATGTCTAGTATTTCCTTTTTTATCCATGGTTGTTTCTTATTCTTCTCTTTCTTAGGTATGACTTCTTCTGTAGGATTGATTATCGCCTCCCTAAACTCTTCCCATATTTTGTTCCACATCTTGTGTCTCACTCAGTACCTGAAATCTATTTTGAATCTTTAATATATATATATATATATATATATATATATATATATATATATATATATATATATATATATATATAGGGTGTCTCAGAAAAAGCCAGCAGAAAAACTACGATTTCTTAAAACTTTCTAAATATATTTCTATAAAAATTGCTACACGTCTACAGCACACATTTTCCCACCTTCTGTCTATTTTCATCTCATTTGCATGTAAGATGGCTATATTGTGAAATATCAAAGTCAAACTTCGATTTTTACTACTCAGTCGCAGCATGACAGCCCCAAATATCTAGCTTCATATAAATTTGGTTTCATGCCAATTTTTGTAGTATTAGTAGCAGTTGTTGTTGTTGTTGTTGTTGTTGTTGCAGTAGTAGTAGTCAAGTTTAAATCGAATGGAAATTTTTTTAATGTTTTTAAATTCACAGAATTCGACATAACACTAAAAGATTGATTTAAACTTTAAAAATGGTTAAAATATCGAATCAAGATAAGATGCGAATTCGGGAGCTTGGCTTTGGATACCCAACAATTTTTGCAATTAGGGTTAGGGTTAGGGTTTGTAACCCTAATAACCCGATAACCATCTTGAACAATTGTGGTTTAAGTTGAAATTTCCGGACAATCAATACAATTTTGTCTGTTGATTCGTCAAAATCGAAGTTTGACTTTGATATCTCACAAAATGGTCACCTTACATGCAAATGAGATGGAAATAGGCAGAAAGGTGGAGAAATCTGTGCTGTACACGTGTGGACAATTTTATAGAAATATATTTAGGGAATTTTTAAGTAATCGTAGTATATATATTGTTATATTTTGTTAAAAATTGTTAGAACTTTATCCACATTATATTTCATATATTCTACACAAAATCTGCTAATTTCAAATAAATTTATTAGATATTAATTTTAAAAAATTTGAACTGAAAAAGCAAGTTTCCGCAAATGGAGAGTCACCATTGCAATCGGATCATTGCGCCGTTTGCGATTTCGATTCTGTGCACTGTTTCTCTCGTAATCTGATGAACACTTCGATGAGTTCCAGGTGCATTTTCTTGGCTACGAACGAGCTGTGCAATGGTTTGAATGTTTCCGGTCGTGAAGGTCGTCCGTTGTCTGCCACCGTCATGCCTCTTTTCGTCAATCTCCGCAGAAGTCGATTAAGCAATCCGGAAATTCTGATAAGAATTTTCTTGAGCCGTAATTCTTGGTCTGGCGCAAATTGTTATTAAGATTCGATCCTCGATTCGTGCTTGCATTCGTGCACAAACTAAGCGACGTAATGATGCGATTGCAATTCCCATTGCGTAGACGCTTTTTTCGATTCAAATATTTTTAATTATTATTATTATTATTATGGACTTCTATCGCACCATTTCTAATACTCAAGGGTATCAATTGATGGTACTTCAAATCCATCCACAAAAGACCAGGTCATTCCAGAGATCAGTCAGAGGGAAACAGCAAGACAGACTATGGAGGAAATACTAATCGGCAGTGTTAGGAGTGATCTTAGATCAAAAGATCAAAAGATCTTAGATCAAAAGATCAAAGATCACGATCTAAGATCACAATTCATGATCTTTGATCTAGATCACTTTTTACTAGTGATCTTTGACTCTGACTTTAAATCACTTTTTCGGGGATTTTGATCTTTAACAGAAGATCAAAGATCAAATTATATGTATTCTCCCAACTAAGTCAATCAATCAACGAACTTCTATGTGTATTGAGTAAGCATTCGGACCTCAATGATCATGTTAGTGCAGCCGGTGCAGATGATGAGGATTATGGGTATACCCTGACATTAGTACTTGCACTGCCACTGGGATTCAGGGGGAGGCTTGTTCAGTTGCAACTGGTCGTGAAAATGCAGTCAAGATAGGGGTCATACACTAATAACCAAAATCAGGAACTTTCTAGCTTGTTGGCATACCTACATGTCAAGGCAGCATTTACGAAATATAACACAACCCTGCCATCTTCTGCGCCTGTCGAAAGACTTTTTAGTATAGGAGGTTTGATAGCTACACCGCGAAGAAACAGGTTGTCTGACGCAACATTTGAGCGTCTGCTCATGCTGAAAATGAACTGCCGTGTTCAACGCTGACTGTGAACTGACAGTTAGTTGCTAAAATTGTCATGAACTGTTTTCAGTTGTGTTAGTAACTTACTATTACAAAAGTTTACATGCATCGTACATTGGACATCTGTATCGTTATCATATGTGACACGTCATACATGATATAATAACTATATTTGTATTATGATCATTGATCTTAGATCACTTTTAAAGTGATCTTGATCTTAGATCATTTATACTCTAGTGATCTTTGATCTTGATCTTAGATCAATTTCTCTCTAGTGATCTTGATCTTTGATCAAGATCACTAGAGAGAAATGTTATACTGCAGTCGGGCCAACCTCAATATTTAAAATCTATGTTAAACCATCCGAAACATTATGATTCAACTAGATTTGCTGATTCATTGTTAATTGTACCTAGAACAAACACTGAAATTGGTAAGAGAGCTTTTTCTATTTCTGGGCCAAATTTACAAGTATTTTTTCCTAACACTGCTAATCGGAAGAGATGTGTTCTGAAAATACTCAATTTATTGGAAGATCTGACAACCAGAGGGAGAGAGTTCCAGATTTTTGGCCCAGAAATAGAAAAAGCTCTCTTACCAATTTCAGTGTTTGTTCTAGGTACAATTAACAATGAATCAGCAAATCTAGTTGAATCATAATGTTTCGGATGGTTTAACATAGATTTTAAATATTGAGGTTGGCCCGACTGCAGTATTTTAAAAACAAGGACACCAGTCTTAAATACAACTCTCTATTCTGTCAGCCAGTGTAACTTTTGAAGGACAGGTCTAATGTTATCATATTTACGAGTTTTTGTAATGGCCCTTTGAAGTTTTTGTATATTAGATTTGGCCATACCACTGTAAAGGGAATTGCAATAATCAATCCTACTGCTGATTGACACGAAGAATCAGAGCAGGTGTCGGCACAAGATCACGAATTCGTCGAATGTCTCTGATTTGAAAATGAACAGCTCTACTAACCTTATTTATGTGATCATTAAAAGACAGGTTTTTGTCAAATATTACACTTAGGTTGCGGACAGACTGACTTTGATTAACTGAAATGTTGTCAAATTTAAAGGAATGCATGTCTTCAAATTTACTTAAATTAAAAGATGTACCAATAAGTAAAACTCGGCTTTTGAAGGGTTCAATGCAAGCTTATTACTAAACATCCAAGACTGAACATTTTTCAGACAAATGGATAAATTTTCTAGTGACCCAGAGGAGGGTTTTATCATCAAAGGCAATGAATAACTGTGTATCGTCAGCGTAGAAATGATAGTCAGCAGAGAATTGTGAAAGAAACAATCCAAGGGGCATTATATATAAGGTGTAAAGGAGAGGGCCTAAAACAGATCCCTGGGGAACACCAAAATCTAATTTAACTGAGCTTGATTGAGCACCATTACAATAAACAGATTGACTGCGATGTTGAAGGTAGGATGTGAACCACTCTAATGCAGTACCTGATATGCCAAACCAATGTTCGAGTCAATGGAGAAGGATTGCATGATCTATGGAGTCAAAAGCAGCAGACAAGTCTAGTAAAATAAGTGCAGTTACCTTGCCATTATCCATAGCAGACCAAATATAATCATGAACAGCCAGGAGAGCAGTTTCAGTTGAATTAAATTTTCGATATGCAGATTGCCTAAGCAATAAAAGATTATGCCATGAAAGATGTACATTTTGTACATTTATTGTATTTAATATTTATTATTGTATTTATTGTATTATTTGTATTGCATTTATTGTATTGTATTGTATTTATTATCTTTTGTACATTTATTCGACTAGGCATAATGCGTTCAACAAGTTTAGATATAAAATTTAAATTTGAGATAGGCCTATAGCTAGAAAAATCATTTGGGTCGAGTGTTGTTTTTTTCAGTAATGGGTGGATGAAAGCGTTAGCATAGGTTGATGGAAAGGTACCTGAAGACAGATGTAGGTTAACCCAGCGGTTCTCAGCCTGTGGGTCGCGACCCCCAAGGGGGTCGAATGACGATTTGCCAGAGGTCGCCCGAGACCATCATAAATATGGGATTGTCTCTTTTCTTGTTATTGTATAAAATTGCCTCAGTGGTAGTTACGATGTACTAGTTGTTTTACTATAACTGTCATTTGAGGATAGACATGGAGACAATTAAATAATAACGATTTCGAACATTTTGATTGTCGTAGCATTATTATTTTTAGCAGTTTACATTGTGAACGAAAATAATTTTACCGTTGGGGGTCGCCACATAATGGGAATTGAACTAAAAGGGTCGCGGCACTATAAAGGTTGAGAACCGCTGGGTTAACCAAACGGGTAATTACTGGCCCGAGCACATCAAAACACTGCTTAAGGATATGGGTTGGAATAACGTCCAGCAAACACTGTTTATTCGGCAAAGAGAAAATAATTTGGCGTATTTCAGACAGATTGGTGGGGCGGAATGCTGTGAATATTGGGGGAGGGGTTTTTGGCAGTGAGCTTCTATGGGGTATGTTGGAAATTTGAGCCTTATGCTAGATATTTTATCTAAGAAAAATTGTAGAAATTTGTCTGCTAGCTGTTGAGGCGAATTTGACTGAGGTAGTGTACGTTTTCTGTCTCGATGCAAAAGTTTATTCCATAAAGATTTTGGTGAATTTAGATTAGATTGGAGAAGGACTGGGCTTTGGCATCATTGACTAGCTTACGAACATGACGACATTGCTTCCTAAACCGTTTAAGGTCTGATGGCAGTTTAGAATGACGCCAAGCTCGTTCCAATCTACTCCTGCGCTGACGTGCATCAGAAATATCTTTGTCGAACCAGGGTTGTGAAGGCCTATCAGTAACAATTTTGGTTTTCTCGGGAATAAGATCATCCAAAATGCTAAAGAAAACATTTTAAAAAGATTTGCATATTCTTTTACAGATGCTGTTGTGGATGTAAATAATGGCGAAGAAAGAATTTTCGACTGAAACTGCTCGATGTCTAGCAACCTCCAGGGTCTAAATTTGATCGACTTTCTAGAGGAGGGAGCCTTAAATTGAAAGTTCACAGAGCATACAGTAAGATGATGAGAGAGAGGAATCATTATTTGAGACAAACGAAGCAACTGTGCTATCAGCTCTTGTGATAAGAAGATCAGGTTTATGACCAAGATGGTGAGTTGGAGCAGTGAAATGCTGCTTAAGGTCAAAATTATTTAAAAGATTTTTGAACTGCACTGCATGACTGTCTATTAAATCATCAGTATGAATATTAAAATCACCAGAAATTATAAGTTCACCAGGAGAGAAAATGAATGTCTCAAGAATTGATTGAAATTCTGTCATAAAAAGTGCAAAAGATGATGATGGCGGTCTGTAAAAGTTTAGAAAGGAAATTCTTTTGTTACCAGAATCAAGTGCTCCTGCAATGATCTCAAGTGATAGAAAAGGTGCACCAGGAACTGACAGTTGGGTAAAATTTAGAATTTTTTGTATACAAAAGCAACTCCGCCACCATTGCCATGCTGCCTTGGATTGCTAAGAAGGGAAAAATCAGGAGGATGTAGATCAGATAAAAATGATGGAGTATCATTTTGGCGCAGCCATGTCTCATTCAAGGCCAGAATATGAAGAGGAAACTCAATTAAGTAATTATGCAATGAAGAAGCCTTGTTTCTAAATGAAGCAATATTAAGATGTCCAAACTTCAAAGATGTTTAAATAATTATCTCGTAAGCCGTACGACTGATTTTGTTATAATTTTCATATTTTGTGTAGTATTTGAAAATAAAATATGAAATGAAAGTAAAAATTAAATTTTTAAAATAAAATTTGTTAATTGTAACTTGTAATGATTTATAAAATGGTGCCACTTCAGTTGGGACACAGTGAGGCAATGCAAGTCACGTGATGCCATAATATGGAAAGCTGACAAAGCGTCTTCTTTTCGCAAAATAAACTCGAACCGATTTCAATTAAAAAGGTTACATTAAGAGATTTAGGCTTCTGCAATTGAGACGGTGGGTTAAAAGACCATCCATCATACTTCTTAGGTGCAATCGAAGCGGAATTGTTGCGCAGTTGAACGAACGCAAACTGCCTGTCAAACGTTTGAAGGAAGAAATAATGGAATCATTTTAAACTGTCTCGTCACGCAAACGTAATTTGACAAAATAAATGATTTTAGGACTCTTCGCGTAAAAATATGATCGATGGCGACAACTCATGAGTCGGTTAAGTGAGATCTACACGGTCGACGAGTGCAACTAAACGGACGATTATTGTGTGTGCTAATGTGTTGAGAGTGCAGAATAGTTGGAATAAAGCGCATGGTGCAGTGGTTCTTAACTATTGGTAATTGTACCCATTGGGGTACTTGAAGGACGTTGTGGGGTACGAAGAATTATCAGGAAATAGAATATGTTTTAACGACTTTTACTGCAATTTGCTCTGTACCGTGTACACTGCATAAATACTGTACACATTTTTGTACTAAATCGGAAATTCTTAAGAAAATTCCACTTTCTGGCATGTGCACAATCTGTGACAGATAGGCCTATATGTAGCTGTTTATAATTTTTCACAATTTATTGCAGAGCATAAACTTTTGTCCTGGGATACGGCATGCTAGTACGGGGTACTTCGTTGTCGTATACCTGTTATACCTGTTTCAGGGGTACGTAATCATAAAAATGCTCAGAATCACTGTTATACAAAGCGTAACGAGTAGCATAGTAATAGTGTATAGTAATAGTGTATAGTAATAGTATAGTAATAGTATAGTGTAGTGTATATATAGTATAGTAAGCGTAACGAGCCTTTGAATTTTGCAGGCCTATCTATGGAATAGTATCGAATATTTTATAATTAATTTTAAAATAATCAAAGTCCTTCCCGATGCCCACGGGTTCATAGGGCGGCTCTGATCTCCGTTGCTATAGTCCTCACAGTCAGGTGTGCAATACCACGGCTAGTGTATCGCGTAGCGTACCTGTTTGACTTATCACATGATTTTTACCACTGCTCCTCATTTTACCACCACGAAAAAGGCTGAGTCGACCTTTAGGGCTCCTGCGAGACTCGAACCCGCGACCTCCTGCTCTCTATCGCCCGTCGTTGTTACCACTCTGCTAAAATAGTGATACGGTTAAAGTATGAAACTTTCAGAATCACGGTGGACGATAATGAATTGGAGCAGGTGAATTGCTTGTCTAGCTGAGTACAGGATAGAGATGTGCGGGTATACCCGTACCCGCGGGTATACCCTACCCGTACCCGCGGTACGGGCAGGGTATGGTACACATTTTACGGGTACGGGTTGGGAACGGGTACAGCGCTACGGCTACGGGTAAACCCGTTTTACCTGTAAAACATTTTAATTTCTCACTACTATAGCAGATCGCAATGCAGTCATAGAAAAATATTATTGAGTCAAGTGTATTAGTGTAACTTGTATATCGCGAGTGTAACTTGTATATCGCGTTCAGTTTGTCAGACAGCTAGGCTAAATGCCACTGCGTGCATCTTACTTACTGAAACCATAAAGGAAATATAAATGACGTTAATTTACGTCATCAGTAAAGCAGTGTTTATTCTAGCCACCTTGACATTGGGGGAATTGGAAATGTTTGGGGGCAATGTCTGAATCTCAAAAAATTTTGAAAGCAAAAAAAGGCCATCGTCCTTTTCAAACATAGTCCTTTTCAAATGTCCCTGTTCTGTTATATATCTGTTCAACATATGACATGCTTACAAAATTTACATATTGTTGCCTCTCTATCGTCTCTAGGAACGGATACGGGTATACGGGCAGTGGCGGCTCCAGGATTTGGCAAGTGGGGAGCCGTTGTGGTGGCAACTTCTAATCATGTGGGCCAACCATTTGTTGTTAGGTATGTAGTATTAAGTATAGGGACCCAACAGGGGTCCACTGGAGGCCAGACACTCAATAGGGGCACGGGCCCCAGGACCCCCTGTGGAGCCGCCACTGTATACGGGTACAAGGACCTGTACCCGTACCTGCGGGTACGGGCACGGGTAGGGTAAGGAAGTTTTTGCACGGGTACAGGTATGGTAGGCATTTTGCTGTACCCGCACATCTCTAGTTGATATGTCTATTTACTGTGTATTCCATAGAATTTTGCCCCACTGATATGCATTAATATTGGTTCTAATGTTTTCTACTATAAAGCAAAAATCAGAACCAATATTAAGGCAGTACGAATAAGATAATTAGTTTCAATGACTGTTTAAAAATTTTTGGCGCTGACTATTGAATCTAGGTATAAAATTGGCAGAAACGCTATCAGTTTCTCGTCATCAATTTCTAAATCTAATGGGACTGGGACTGGGACCAGAGCCGGCGGATTAACCGCGCTGCATATTGTTTCAATTCAAATGGGCCTACTCAGAAAATTAGCAGTTAAGGGGTCTACTAGATTTCTCCCAATTCCATTACTAACAAAGTTTAATGCTGCTGACCAGTGGCGGATTGGTCAATTTGCTAACGTCCCTGGTGTGTCCTTATATACTAGGCATTACGGACCCTCATATTGTGTGCGAAAGTGATGCTAAAACATTGAATTTGTCAGTGATCGCCCGATGTGGTTAGACCAGGATGGCCCTCTGTCTCCTGGCAACCAATATTTTCAAGACCCAGTCTACCACTACTGCTGACTCATAGATTGCCATGATCCGATGGCTCTAAGCCAGTGTTTCCCAAACTGTGGGTCGCACCACTCAGTCTAATGGGTCGCGGGGTAGCGCGAAATTATATTAAAAATCGCCAATTTCTAACCAATATGATCACAGCCACTGACGTTTCAAACGCCATCGGCTAATATTAGATTATAATATTTTGAGTTTCCGAACACAAATCAATTATGGTTAAACTCTAGTCGTAGCAATTGGCAGCCGCCGCTTACTTCTTTTTTATGTACTTTGAGATTGTTTAAATGGTGCCTATACAGGCAAATCAATATGAAATGGTTTTACCCGTATACTTGACAAGAGCTGTAAATCGGCTATGATATTGTTTTAGCCACAGTGGATACCGTCATATTGCAAAACCGATGTACATAATATCAAAAAATTTATCTGAGCGTTTGTCTTTTTGCTAAAAGTGCTATTTCAACTATTGAAAATATATTCATATTAGGCCTATTATTTAATATGTAAAAGATAGTTTTGTGTAAGCATTACCGTCGAAGTCTATTAATTTGCCTGTGAAACGGACCCCCAGCCCTGGTTGGGGCTTGAGCGCAGTGGATGTTGAATAAGGTGAATTTAGTAAAACTCACTATGTCAGTCGGCACTGTGATTTTGAGCAGACTTATTACAATATAAGAAATTATGTGCCTGATTGAGCTTTCAATCGACAAGTTGCTGTGAGTCATGACCCAAATCATAAACTTGAGAATCGAGATTTTAAATTTAACACAACAGGTTCAGAGAATGAAACTTTGATAATTTCATTCTCTGAACCTGTCTCGGATAGAAAACCAAATGGTGATAATCACGCCATTCATTGCTATTTATCTCTGATGGACGACAACATAATTCACGTTCGCTTAGAAAACATCACAGAGCCTAGCTTTTACAGGGACATCAGGCATGGTGTCCTTCTAACGGATATATTGGATAATCTCCGGGAATTGACCAATTGAATTGCAATTGATCCATTTGGGTCAGTTCCTTGACTCCAGCAGTTCTTTCGTTCCACTTCTCTGGCTCCATACTCAACGTAATTGATTGATCGGGACTTTCGAATACTCAGAGCCAGTTTTCTGACCAGAGTCTCTGACCCGAGGGATTTTTCGTCTTCTTCTTCGTCTTCTTCTTCGTCTTCTTCTTCGTCTTCCTCGTCCTGCGTTCCCTTTCTTCTCCGCGCTGACACTGTTTTCCGCCTTCTTCGTCGCATCGATAGGCCAGAAGTTGGTCGTACGTTGTCGTCGTCGTAGTTTCGTTGTTTTCCGTCGTCGTCGTCGTCGGTGGCTTCGCCGTCGGAGCAGCTGGGCAGCGGGGTCCTCTGACGGATGATCTCGTTCACCATTTTGATATCCGCTTCGACGCTGTCGATAGGGCAGTGGATGAGCTGAGTTTTCTCCGAGCTGGATAATGCTCTAACACAGCGTTGAAATGATCGACGGACAAAGAGAAAAGGCTTGCAGCTTGCAGTGAGTCTCCGCCCGAACGCTCGCCACTCGATTTGCAACAGACAAATTTGTCAACAGACAAATCTCTACAACAACGACGACCTTCAAACAACACAGCCTTTAAAACAAAAATGCTAAAAATACTCAGATACCGGTTATTATTAATGTCTCTCACTGTCCTGCAGTGCTCGTCTTAAGCATAGTCATCCAGAGTTAGATGACGACGACAATGAAACGCTCTGAAGCTCAGTGACTGGAGATTCTAAAGAGTAAGAGATGAGTCCAAGAGAAGGAACCTAACGAAAAAGACCCGTTTCTAGACTGTATTTTGTAAAATTAGCAACTCAATTTTTTTAATATTTAGGCAATGGGCTGGGCCACTAGCGTTCACTGAACGCGCGGCTGCGGATGATCAAGAGCACGCCCGCATGAATGATAACCAGTCGGTGTTCCCTACAAGCACAATTCATACTGTTCCGATTGAATGGTAGGCGGAAACAAAACAGTGTTTAATCAAGACAGAGAAAATGTTCATCACGGACAACGGAAATACGGACTTTACACACGGACATTTGCGTACTTCTATGACGACATGCCTATTCAATAATGCAGTCATTGCATTTTATGAAAAAACCATCTGATTTTATAGTGTACCTGAAATTATAGTAACCAGTAACCTTATATGACGCTTACTGAGCCAGTAACTGTAGCATGTAATTTAGTGAAGCTATGCTTACATGACCCGGCCTACTTGGCGCTGTGCGATCGGTTCCCGTCAGAACACCGAAGTTAAGCAACGTCGAGCGCGGTTAGTACTTGGATGGGTGACCATCCCGGATTCTAGCCGCGGTGCCGGCGGCCAACCAAGTCGCTTAGGCGTCGATAAATTGGTAGCAGCGCTAAGCTGCGAAGGGTAAAACGTGGGTCTAGAGAAAGTAATGGCAACCTACTCTAGATTAATGGCGCAAACCACCTGCGTTGCTTCTTGCCTAGTAACCGGAGATTCAGCACCGGCCCCAACGCTCGAAAATCGAGTATACCTTTACCTTTTTATTATGTGTGTATGTTGTAGATTACGAACTATACAACGTTCAATTCTGACTCAGCCAGAATTGAATGTTGTATGTTTCGTCAATTAATGGCTAATTTGGTTACCTGTCTCTTGCAGTGTGGTATGCCATGCAATCAAAGTAACAGTACTGATAACATCACGCAAGACAAAGGACCTCAATTCAGCGGAAAGCTAAAAAATGGCACGCACTAGATACTTTCGGCAATGTGTATAACGCAGTAGAATGGGAAAAGGGTCCGATTGGGCTATATATGCACTGTTCATGTTGCACAACACTTTCAAATACGCGTGCACTTTTGCAGTCGGAGCGGCGCCGGGACAAAGAACTTGAAGAAAATTTACCACATGCTGACCCAAAATTTTTTGCCAAAGATGATAATGTCGTATAAAGGAAATTTCGGTCAGGAATTGGTACAGTACATGATAAGACATGCTATGTCAGGTGCATGAAAGAATCTTATCTTTAAAAAACCCTGCCGTGACAATCAGTTGTTCTTGTTATCGACTCCCGATTCTTCTTGATAGATAGATAGATAAACATTTATTGGACCACCACATGAATTTAGTAATATGTCGTAAATATAACAAGTAAAAATAAGTTAGTGTTCTAAAGAGACACAGAGGGTTAACTCTGACCTGCGCCCAAGCATTACTTTATAGCTATGTATCAATGTAACTAGGGAACAATTTAAATATACTAGATCAATACAACAGTGAACTATTATTTATACAAGAGTTAGTAAGCACGCATTTCCAGGCAGATTTGGTTTCGATTTTCTGGGAGTGTGTGGGAACATCATGAACAGTTACAGAATGTGACAAATTTAGCGAAGCAGTGCAGTAGTTGTATAATTTCTTTCTGAAGGAGCTTGTGGTTTGCGTTTTTACAATTTCGTCGCTTAGATTATTCCACGTATCGATGACCCTATTGGAGAAGAAAAATTTTCTAGGGTCTATGCGGGAAGACGATGTGTGGAGTTTAAGGCAATGTCCTCGGGTAGCAAGGTAAAAGGGGGAGGAAAAAAGCGATGTAGATCAGTTTCGTACATCTTGTTAAGTATTTTATAGCATTCCGTAAGATCAATATTTAGTCTGCGAAGTTCCAGTGACTCAATATCAAGCATGACAAGTCGTTGCTGGTATGGAATACTGTGAAATCCTCGTAGGCGTTTGGTGAAGTTTCTTTGTACTGATTCAAGTTTAATAATCTTTTTAGATGTATGGGGGTTGTAGACTGGAATGCAGTATTCGAGAAGGGGTCGAGCGTAGGTTACGAAGGCCTGCATAAGTATTGGCGGAGATCTCGATATAAAGCTTCTGAGAATAAGGTTGGCACGCGTGTGAGCTTTTTGTTTGGTCAGTGAGATATGTTGGTTTAAATTTAATCGGGTATCGATAGTGATTCCAAGCTCGCGCGCTTCTGTAACCCAGGGTAGTGGTGTATTGAAGAACGTGTATCTAGCTTGAGGTGATTTTTCGAAAGGCCTAGAATTGGGTATTCTAAGGGCGAAACGATTATTGACTGCTACTGGGAGTTGTCATGGTTTTCCCCAACCGGTAAGACGCTGGCAGACTGTAGCTAGGTTTTCTGAAGAATCGTTTGCAAATTATTATTATTATTATTATTATTATTATTATTATTATTATTATTATTATTATTATTATTATTATTATTATTATTATTATTATTAATTCTGACAATTTCATATAGCGCAAAACGCATAGCGAAGGCTAAAGTCAAGAGCGCTTTACAAGTGTCCCTAATAGGAGATGTTAAATAAATATGTTTTAAGGTTCCTAATGAACAGTTCAGGAGATGTCGCCCTAGTCACATCCGCCGGCAGTGAGTTCCAAAGCAAAGGATTGCCCCTCAAAACAGACCGATCCCCAAATTTTGCTGTCATAGACGGGGGTGGAACCACCAATTGAGAACGGCTGCTTGATCGAAGCTGCGAGCGCCGATCAGACGAATTAGGCTTACAGACAAGAGCCGTTAAGTACTCGGGGCAGAAAGGGTCATTTAATGTCCTAAATGTAAACCAGCAACGTTTAAAGGCTATACGCTCCGGAATCCGGAGCCAGTGAAGTTTGTCTCGTAATAGCGGTGTCACATGCTCATTCCACCTAGCGCCGAAGATCAGACGTGCTGAAACATTTAGCACCATCTGAAGACGGTTTAGCTGGCTGACAGGAAGTCCGAGTAAGATACTGTTACAATAATCCACTCGTGATAGAATGAGGGATCGAACCAGTTTAATCACGTCCGGTAATGGCAGGTAGCGGCGAATCTCCCGGATCCTGCGTAACTGATAGTAACAGGTGCGAGTCACATTGTTTAAGTGACTGACAAACGAAAGTGACTCATCCAAAAGAACGCCTAGAAGACGTAGTTCAGTACAAGGGACAATGTCTACATCTTCAATTAAAAACGGATACAGCAGACACATGTGAAATGAGCTGTATGATTTGATATCATCGGCAACAAGTTGAAGTTCAACAGTTCAACATCAAGGTCTTGGAGTATGGATGTTATATCGTTTATGAAGATAAGAAAGAGAGTTGGGCCAAGTACACTGCCTTGAGGAACTCCGCTGGTGACCTCAGTAGTTGCTGACTTTGAGTTTGCTAGTTGAACAGACTGCGTGCGGTTACTTAGGAAAGCGGTAATCCAAGCAAGAACATTTCCGTCAATTGCATTGGTTTTAATTTTAACTAGTAGATTTGGGTGTGAGACAGAATCGAAGGCTTTCTGAAAATCTATATATATATATATATATATATATATATATATATATATATATATATATATATATAACGTCAGTAGTCTGTCTATTGTTAAGTGCTATTGTCCAGTCATTTACAGATTCCAAGAGGTTAGTACAGGTAGAATGTCGTTTAAGAAATCCTTGTTGATGCTTATTTATTAGGCTATTTCTTTGAAGGTGGTCAATAATATGTCTGTTGATAATAGTTTCCATTACTCTGCAGCAGACACATGTGAGCGATATCGGACGATAATTGTTGGGGTCGTTTCCTTGGGTCGCACGTAGGGCCCTTTTTGTGAATGGGAGTGACGTTGGCATGTAGCCAAGCTTTCGGAAGGTTGTTGTCCAGCATGGAGCTATATTGAATATGAACCGCCGGTCACATAAGTCTGGAGCAAGAGCCCTGCGAAAGACACTTGGAAAGCCATCGGGGGTCCAGAGGAGTGTTTAGGCCTCAAGCTGGACAGTATTTGGAAGACTTCTGTAGAAGTGAAATGTATGTCTGACAGCTGAGATATATTGTTTGGGATCGGAGGTGCCTGAGGGGAATTACCATCGTCTTTCGTAAAAACACTCCCAAAGTGGTCGCTGAAAATATTTGCTTGAGTTTCTGGTTCTGGGAATATAAGGCCTTGTTTATTTTTTATACAGGTAGGAACTGCTGCCTTTCTGAGTATTTTGTTAACATGCTTGTAGAAACTTTCCAAGTTGTTATTTTCAATAAGTTTAGTTTCTATGGCGGCATTATAAGCAAGTATGGCATTTTGACATTTAAGCGCAAAGGACTTATAAGATTTTCGGTGGTTTGGATTAGCTGTTAGTCGCCAGTGACGTTGGCATGTAGCCAAGCTTTCGGAAGGTTGTTGTCCAGCATGGCCTAAACACTCAATTGATTTACGGTTAATCATCTTTTTTAGCTGTTTAGGGTAAGAACGACGGTTAGGTAGGGGTGGGGTTGTACATCTCTTTTGGGATACATATAGCGAGATTGCTTTATTTAGCAGTGATGGGCAACTAACTAAAAAATATTAGTTAAACTATAACTATATTTCAACTAAAAATAAGTAGTTAAACTTTTAGTTGCTAACTAACTTTCTAAAATAGTTAACTAAACTAAAAAAATATAGTTAAACTTTTTGCAACTAATTTTACAACTATTTTTCATGTATCAAGTATGTGTTCATGAAAACAATTCAAAACATAGACGATGCTGGCAGCATCAACACGTCAGTCAATGAACCATTGAATTGATTAATCATTGCATTTCCCGCTTACCAACGAGATCAAAGATCGTTAGTAAGTAAAAATACACTTGTCTCTGACCAAGATCAGTGATATATGGTGTTATCGTTGTCATGAAAGAAATTACCCAGAAAGGAATAGATAAAAAGGTACTGTAATTTCGGATCACCAACTAAAATTTTTTAGTTAAACTATTTAGCTATTAACTAAATTTTTTTAGTTAAACTATCATTTTAACTAAACTATTTATATTTAATTAAACTATGAAGCTAACTAAAAAAAAGTAGTTAAACTTTTAGTTAGCAACTAATTAGTTAACTAGTTGCCCATCACTGTTATTTAGATGGTTTGAGAAATTAGACCAATAGTCCTCTACTGTGAAGACATGAAAATTCCTGATACCAGTTTATGGTTGCTAGGTAGGCTTCTTAAGGTACTCTCTCCAAAGACAGATTCCATATACCAGCTCATAGCCTACAACACAATAATAATAATAATAATAATAATAATAATAATAATAATAATAATAATAATAATAATAATAATAATAATAATAATAATAATAATAATAATAATAATAATAATAATAGGTGGCTGCATAGAACTCCGACCGTGTGACTTAATGCATTCTTTACGGATTATTTTCTCGTTCGGCTCCTCATGATGCACTGAAATTCGTACTTTTCGACTGTTCATCTGGAAATGGTACTAATTTAATATTTATTTATGCGACTTCGGCGGAATTTTGGAAGAACTGTTCTATCTTCTCTTCGGTGTCCCGTCACTTCCTGGACCGTCACTTCCTGGACCGTCACTTCCTGGACCGTCACTTCCTGGACCGTCACTTCCTGGACCGTCACTTCCTGGACCGTTCCTAATGTTCTATCTGTTATGTGTATGTAAACAAGTGCATACACTATGATATACAAATCGTTGTGATCTGCAATAATACTTAGAATTACTTACTTAGAATATATACTATAGAAATTCAATATATTTTACTTACTTCCTTACAATGGTTTGAGTAAGCAGTGGACCAGTGACGCAGACTAGAACTATTCAAATTTTGAATCGTTGGATTACGGTTACGGTTATTTTTTACCACCTGCACTTGGCGGAGGGGTCAAAAACTGCCAAAAATTGTTGACACAATGGACAGCCCCCAACCTACCTACCTACCTACCTATCTACCTATTTACTTCCATTTACAATGACGGTCCAGGAACTTCAGGAAGTGACGGTCCAGAAAGTGACGGTCCAGGAAGTGACAGGGAACCCTTATCTTCAACGCCGTTAACATTTTGAAAAATACCGTTAATTCAAGATGGCTGCCGCTACGTTTCTCAACTGGATTTTGGTGGTTCCTGAACGTTCGTTTAAGTCATTTTCTTGTCAACTGTTCGTTTTTCACGTAGAATTTTTCTAGTTGGAGGTCAGAGAGGTTCACTCTGTTGCACATTGAAATCCGGTGTTTTTAACTGTATCGGCGGGTATAAAGAATTCGGAACCTGACCAGACATACATGCTGACACGAGATCTGTTGTTGGGCTTGAAGTCGTCTCGCGTCACCCTCGATGCCTCGGTACGACATATCATCGCCCAGCTGCGATTAGCTAGGCGTGGCTGCCGTGAGGAAAGAAATCGTAGATGCAGACCCACTTTGCACTCCAGCTATGCCTATCAACAGGCACAACAGTGGCTATCGCCGATCTTGCGATCATCAGCTGATACCGATTGTTATCGGTAATCGACATTCCGGCAAGGAGACACACGTGCTGTCCGACCTTGAAAGTCCAAGAGTTCGTCCGTCGTTATTGTATCCTAAAATCGAGCGCCACCTTAATTATCAAACGTGAGAACTTGGCTTTGGACTTCAGAACATCCGTTTTGTAGGTAGCAAGGTGAGACAACGTAGTTGACCTTATGGAGGATTTTCGTCCTGACCTACTTATCTTATCAGAGACCTGGCACAAAGACTCAGACGCTGTCCCCAGAGGCTACGGGGTTTGGGTCTGAACGTTATTGAAGCAGCCCGACCCATTGCTGCAGACGCTCGACAGACTGATGCGAACTGGACTAACCATGGTGGATTAACTGTGATTTCGAAACATGGAATTAACATCACGAAACTGAAGACTACACTCAAGCCGACTACGTTTGAGTACTTGTGCTGCCGGGTCGGTAGCACAAAGGCGACTGTAGTCCTGGTGGCAATCTACAGACCAGGGTCTCAACGTGTCTGTGAGCGATTTTATGCTTTTTTTGCTACTTCTCAAGTCTCTTGCGACGTATAATTGAGTTTTTATGTCGCCGGAGATCTTAATATACATCTGGAGAAGCCTGCGGACAGTGCCTGTCAAAGATTAAACCAGATCTGGGAAGAATTCAACCTGCGGCAATATGTTAATGAACCTACTCACGAACTGGGTGGACTGTTGGATGTTGTGATTGGACCGTGTGACTTGGCGCCGCTCAAGACTGTAGTTGAGGAAACGGGCTTATCTGATCATAAGCTCGTATTGTTGGTCAGCACGTACTGTGCAGCCTCCCCCGGAGCTCAAAGTAGTCAAGCGGAGGAACTGGAAGAAATTCGATCAGAACCTCTTCATATTGCGTCTTAAAGAATCTGAGCTCTGTTTATCAATCGAACATGAGAAGACGGCATCGGAGCTGGCGGAACTTTATCACTCTGTTATAGTGCAAATACTCCATGAATTAGCCCCAGTGACCGAGATGAGGGTTCGTGTTCGCCCAAACTAAATTCTGAACTCGGGGCAGAGGTCGAGAAATGTCACGTTTGTGACATTTCTCGACCTCTGCCCCGGTTAATAGCGCGATGCGATACCACGAGCGCCTTTGCACTCCTATCTCGACACCTCGAGGCCGTGGGAAAGAATATCCTGTGATATCTTTACTTTTTTCATAAATAATCTTTAATTTAAGTTGACTATTTGTCCGGATTTTTCGAGATAGACAATCTACCTTCAAAGACAGTAACTAACATTATATTCTGTTTAAAGAAAATCTTTTCAAGATTCTGGAGTCCAGATAAATGCACAGCGACAATTCACCATTCAATTCAGTGGAATTTCGTCAGTTTGCGAATCAATACGTGTTCGAACATGTCATGAATTCGCCACATTGTTCGCAATCCAATGGAATAGTCGAAAACTCTATAATGACAGCTAAAAGGCTAATGAAAAAGACCAGAGCAGACGGATCCAATAAATTCTGTCGATTTTAAAGATAATTACCATCTTTCACCTGCGCAAATTCTTCTTGGAAGACGTACTAAAATTAGAATTCCTACTTGCTACAAGCTTTTTTAGCCTTTTGCTGCAAGCGCCAAAGACGTTCTACTAAATTCAAACCAGAAACAAACTGCTTATTACAATTTGCATACAAGAAATCGACGGAAACTAGAGAAGGGACACACTGTCCGGGTAAAATTTAACCCGCGGTCAGATCAGTGGTGTCAAGCAGAAATCGTGGATGTTTTGCCGCATCGCTCGTTCAACATCAAGTTTCCCATCCGAACCACCGTTAGTATTTGTGAAAGAAAGTGATCTCAAATGCCTAAAGCCGTCGACTTTTGGCTCAACCCAAGTACCATCCAATGCAGCGGTTCCCAAACTGTGGTCCGCGGACCGAAGGGGGTCCGTGGAGGATATGGCGGGAATCCGCGAGAGCCTACCAAAATATTTAGTAGCACTTCATAGTTTTAGCATTAACAGTCTTTGTTCTCAAATTGTGTGTGCCGGTCGAGTCACCAATAACAATAATAATTAATAAAATCATAAGGAATAATATACTAAAGCTACATAATAATATCTAGATTTAGGTCTATACTAACACCGCCAGCCGGAGTAGGCCTATGCTATAATATTATCAGGGAAAGGGGAAACGAAGGAGGTCTCGCTAGAGGGCCCAGCAGACGACTTCAGTTTTTTTTTTATTATTGAAAGTCCTTATTGAGACATTTGGGACATTTATAACAGAATTTGTTTAATTGAAGACATATTTCGCTCCGCACTGTGCTTAGTCAGTTACCAGCCGCCTGACCCTGTAGAAATAAAGATGAAATTTAAGGCGTGTCAGTAGGCCTACTTTCTTTTCATATCATTCCGACAACAAATTCCCTTGGCCACCACCAGACCACCTAGGGCTGCATCTATCAATCTTAAGCATAGGCCGCCATACAGTGGCGGTTCCAAGAATTCTTGGTTGGGGGATGCTAGGAATTTTTGGAAAGTTGGTGGGGGATGAAATGAAATCGCGAAAAAGGCTGATAAGCAAAACATGGTCATCATCTCTGTTTTGTCTGTTTTGTCTGTTTTGTCTGTTTTGTATGCAACTACCTGGTGGACAGTTAGTGGCGTAATGACTCGTACCGATAAATCCTCTGAAACCCTGAAAAGCAAAAAAGGGCTTGGTGGGGGCCGGGGGGTGCCTTTCAGTCATCCCAACGTGAAACCGCCTCAGCCACCAGACCTCAGCAACAATCAGAAAAATAGTTAAGTACACAGCATCACACACTAATCAGAGTAAGGCCTATAATGGCCATATAGCTATATAGCCATAATGGATATAACAGAAGATATGAAAACAAATGTTTCAACCCAGTAAAGTCTTGTAAAGAGCACGCAAAAAACACGAATAAGATCTTCACAGTCATTAAATATCCATTAAATATAAGTGAAAAATAATGAAAACGAAGTAGACCAACTGGTGTGAGAATAGTCTGTCCGTTGTTCTAATTAAATATTAACTTAACATGATTTAAAGTGGCTTAGAAGACATTACTGGCTGTGTGAAAACCACTAGGGGCACTAACGGGGTTGAACCCGCTCCGTCAGCCTGACTCTCCAGCACGAAACGCACTCGGCCATCTTCGGCCCCAAAGTAACAAAGTAACATTTACTTCAAAGTTAAATCATGTGGTCCGCGAACTAAGCTGGGAACAAAGCAGGGGTCCGCAATCCAAAAAGTTTGGGAACCTCTGATCCAATGAACTGCTGAACGCTACTAGAGAAACTAGAGAAACAACAGCCCCACCTGTGGAACCCTATAGAACTAGATCAGGGCGGATTGTTAAAAAGCCCAGTAAATACAAATAGTTCTAACTTTAAACACCAAGCGTATTTTGCGGATTACAAATGATGTATTTTAGACCTGAAAAGTTATTGACATTGATTAGTTTCATTAGTGATTAGCTTAAGTAAAGAGAGGGGGATGTAGAGTGATGGACATTTACAGACCACGTCTACTTTCCAACAGATGAACACTTCACAGGCTTATAGAAGCCAGCAGCAATAGCACATAATAGTTTATCTTCAGACGTTGATCTAAATACAAGCATAGTCATATCTAACTGTGTCTCTGATTGTTGTAGTCTAAACCACTAGGTCCTATAGGCTCTCAGTTATAGGTGTAGCTAAGACGCCACAGTTTTTGATTCAGCGCCAGAGCCATTTAGCGAGCCACCAACGAACACGGCTAAAGAAAGTTCATTGCCACATAAAGCCAGATCAGGACGTGCTGTTAAGAAACGCAGTAAATATAAATAGTCAACTCTAAAAGCACCAGGCTTATTAGCGCAGGGGTTCTCAAACTTTTTCAGTACAGGGACCCCCTTGGAAAGGTATATAAGACATTCGCGGACCCCCTGACAAGGGGGTCCGCGAATGTCATACCTTTATACCTCTTATACCTTACTAACGGTAACTAACCCAAATTAGGCCCCTATATAAACGTCTAAATCCCAAATCAACCTTTTTCGTCAAAATCGTACACTCATAAAATTACGGCAGTAGGCCTAACAGATGTTAACTTGCTTGAGTTGCTGTTAGTGAGACGTGTAGCCTAGTCTTGCTTTTGTCGGCAGAG
Source organism: Metaphire vulgaris (assembly GCA_018105865.1). Lineage (NCBI taxonomy): Eukaryota > Metazoa > Annelida > Clitellata > Crassiclitellata > Megascolecidae > Metaphire > Metaphire vulgaris. Next base: position 6,903,555 of record CM030871.1, read on the forward strand.
AAAGTTTCTTCTTGGTTTAATTCCTGACAAACTCTAATGTCATCCTTCACCCAAAGACGCGACCTGAACTTTGATTTCATGATAACTAACGCCGAAAACGATGTTTCACATTGATAGGCACGATAGTAGCAAAAGGAACCAGCACAGTTAGGCCTAATGCTCTGTCAGCTCACAGCATATATTCCTTCCTAACGCTGCACCAAAATGCTCCCAATGTCTGCTTACGAAATTTCAAATTTTTGGTGCTTTCTTTTCCCAGTATTATCTCGCACATATCCAACGCTGCATGCAGGCATAATCAAAGTCTCTACAATTGTAGGCCTATGTCTCTTTCCAATCTTTGCTGTCCACCTTGCTAAAACACATGGCGCTTTGATAACCTTTTCATTCAATGTTGTCGCTGTCCTGATAATTATTTTCTTCTGCTTGACATACACTTCTGGTCGACGTTTGAAAAACTCAATAGGTTTGTCACGTAGTTCCTTATTATTATTATTATTATTATTATTATTATTATTATTATTATTATTATTATTATTATTATTATTATTATTAATTCTGACAATTTCATATAGCGCAATACGGCATAGCGAAGGCTAAAGTCAAGAGCGCTTTACAAGTGACCCTAATACGAGATGTTAAATAAATATGTTTTAAGGGTCCTAGTGAACAGTCAGGAGATCAAAGTACGCGGCTTTAGTTCTTTGAGGAGATGTCGCCCTAGTCACGTCCGCCGGCAGTGAGTTCCAAAGCAAAGAGTTGCTTCTCGAAACAGACAGATCCCCAAATTTTGTTGTTGTAGACGGGGTGGAACCACCAATTGAGAACGGCTGCTTGATCGAAGCTGTGAGCGCCGATCAGACGACTTGGGCTTACAGACAAGAGCCGTCTCGGGGCAGAAAGGGTCATTTAACGTCCTAAATGTAAACCAACAACGTTTAAAGGCTAGACGCTCCGGAATCCGGAGCCAGTGAAGTTTGTCTCGTAATAGCGGTGTCACATGCTCATTCCACCTAGCGCCGAAGATCAGACGTGCTGAAACATTTAGCACCATCTGAAGACGGTTTAGCTGGCTGACAGGAAGTCCGAGTAAGATACTGTTACAATAATCCACTCGTGATAGAATGAGGGATCGAACCTTATGCTTTGTTATAAGATGGCGCTTCAGTTTTGCAAGTTTCATGCTTTCGTTCGATAACACACTTAAAGAAATGACACACTGTGGCTGATCGCTATTGCCTTTGTATGGTATAAATCCGAATGCTAAGTAATCCGGGTCATATTTACGTAGCTTTGGTTTGCTCGCTGTTGCTTCTGTTCCGCCGACCAGAGACAGTCACTGTTTTCATCACTAACATCCTCTTCTCTAGAATCGCAAGTTCGCCTGTGCTTCAAATATTGTTATCCGACTGTTATTTGGACATGCAAACGGAAACTTAACAGCAATAATTATCTCTCAACCAAATATTTTAGCTTTGACTTAGAAATCTTAGGCTCATAAAATCATAGATAAACTGGATTCACAGCCGGATTACAGTAACTAAGTAATAATCTCTTTGCGGATCGTTTTTTCCGGACTCTTCGCGGACCCCTACGGGTGCTTCGTGGACCCCCGGAGGTCCGCGGACCACAGTTTGAGAACTCCTGTATTAGCGGATTAACAATGATGCATTTAGGGGCTGTCCATTAATTATGTCAACAATTTTGGGCAATTGTTGACCCCTCCCTTGTCAACTTTCAGTGACCCCTATAATTATGTCAAAAACTTTTGACCCCACCACCACTAAGACCAGTGACGGATCCTCTGAAAAGTTTGGAATATTATTTTTGCAGCGATGAGACCTTTTTCCATTTCTTTTGTTCACCAAGTGTCATAATGCATGGTCATGGTCATGGTCTCATGTCCCATGAGACAATACCTTTTTTGCTTGTCGGGCTTTTTTCCATTGTAATAAATAGTATTCCGTGAAATTTCCTATTTTTTATCATTTCAACCATTTGCGAAAAAAATGAAATTGTTGACGTCAACTTCTCTCGATCCCCACTTCCCATGTCAACAACTGTCAAGCTTTTTCAAACCCCTCCCCTAATTTGTTGACGTAATTAATGGACAGCTCCTTAAGCCTGAACTGCTATAAATACATTTTAGCTTAATGAGACAGTTAGCTTCATTAAAAAAGAAAAAAAGTTGTGGCGTAATGATGTGGCGTTTCCTATCGCCTATAACTATGATCAACACAGATGTATTATAACTTCATATATTAATTATTAATGTTCGTATCCAGGACGCAACGGAGTGAGAGTCTTCGACTGTGTGAGAGCGACTGACGCTGAAACTAACTACTCTATAGAATATATAATGTAAGACTATAGCAGCTACGCTATTGGTTGAGGCGTGGCTTGTAAGTGTCCAATCACGCCACATCTCTTCCCATTAATTAGGCTCATTATCTAATTAAGAAAATTAATATTTGATAGCAGTTCTGTTAAAACTTTATCAGTCATCTAAAACAGAAATTTAAAATGTTAACTATTTATATCTAGATGGCTTTCTGACTGTACGGCCAGATCAAGTCTTATATGGTTCAGCTCCTCTAGTAGTTATTTGTTGTTCCCTAGGTGGCGCTGGGATTGCCTCAGTTGTATCAGATGATGGTTCATTCGCAGCGCTGGTGGAGTGTTGATCTTCATGCACCATTGATTTGTACGGTGGTCTCGAACGGCTGTCTTCTTCCCTTTTCATTGATGGTTGTCCTTGTCCTTCGCTTTCCTCCTGAAAAATGACAGGGGGTTCCAAGGAGAACCTGACATGCCGGGAGCTTCTTCGTTTGACTGGCCGTCGTCCAGCCGAAGTTGATACGATCGATGTGGAAGGACGTCTGTAATTTCCGCTTTCTTCCAGTGGTCGTCGGTCGGTCGTAAATTTACGCGACAAGTGTCTCCCTTCTGTAGCTTCCGTCGGTTGTGCGCGTTTTTGTTGTAGTAAGCGGCTTGCTTCAATTTTGATCTTTCTAATGCCTGTTGGACCTTGGCAGCAGGAGTATCCAGTAGTTTACTGCTGATAGGCAATTTTGTGCGCGTTCGACGCCCAAACATAATTTGCGCGGGGCTTAGACCCAATCTCGGAAGGACAATTTCTCCACTCCATTAAGGAAATGTAGGGTCTAAATTTTCCTCTAAAGCTTTCTTCATCAGCTTCTTAGCCATTTTAACTGCTGACTCTGCTTTGCCATTTCCTTGGCTATGCATTGGTGAACTTAAGACATGTTGAAACTCGTATTTATCTGCGAATTTCTTAAATTCCATTCAGTTAAATGGGCTGTTATCACTATGCAAGAATGATGGGATACCATATCTTGCGAAATGTTGTTTTAGGCAGTAAATTATGTTGCTCACCGACTTCGATGGTAATCTGTCTATTTCGAAGAATCCACTGAGGAAGTCTGTTGAAATTAAATATTCTCGCTGTTGAAATGCGAAAATATCGACTGCTATTCTTTCCCACTGTCGAGACGGTGGGGGGATGGGTGCCAGTGGTTCTTTTGGAGGCAAGTCTCTGAATGTATTGCAGATGTGACATTTCAGAACTTTCTCTCGGAGTTCACAGGTCAAATTTGGCCAGAAAACCACCTCCCTCGCTCGACGCAGACAACTGTTTAGTCCAATATGAGACGAGTGTAGACGGTTTAGAATTTCCTGTCTCGCCGGTGCTGGTACGACAAGACGATGTCCTTTATAGACGAGACCTCGACAAACCGATAATTCATCTCCAAAGGTCGCAAAAGGTCGAACGTCGGCTGTCAGCCCCTTCGGCGAGTCGGGCTAGCCTCGATAAATCTGTTCTTTCAGGCGGATGTAGCTCGGATCGGATGTCGCGTCTGTGATGAGTTTCAGAGTAGACGGAGATGTTATTAATCGAGTTTCTGCTTCTTGCTCCGCATCTGCTGTCTCTAGGAAAGCAATTTCTTCACTGAACTCTTGCGGAGTGCCTCTGCCAAAATTAAATCTCGGCCAGCAACGTATTCCATTTCAAAATCGTATCTTTGTAGTTTTAACAACAGGCGCTGGAGCCTTTTTGGCGCAGAAGAGAGAGACTTTTTGAATATACTCAATAAAGGTTTATGGTCATTTTGAACTTTTACTTTTCTGGCATATGTGTAGTAATGAAATTTCTCCATAGCAAAACATATTGATAGACATTCCCTTTCGAGTTGGCTCCATCCTTTTTCAGCGTCTGTTAATGCACGGCTAGCATACTCCACTACACGATTTTGCTGAAGGAGAAGGGCTCCTACGCCTTTTTGAGAGCTGTCGCACTGAACAAGCAAGTCCTCCTTGTCATTAAAATAGGCTAAAACAGGCGCAGATTTTAACATACCTTTCAATTTCTCGAAGGCTTCAGTGTGACGTTCATCCCATCTGAAGTGCGAGTCGGACTTCAAAAGCTCACGAAGCACCGACGTGACGTCACTGTAGTGAGGGCAGTATCTTGCTAAATAGTTGGCCATTCCGAAAAGACGCTGAAGTGCTGCTTTATCTTCTGGTTGCGCGAAGTTTTCAATGGCTTCGATTTTCGAGGCGGAAGGTTTTATTCCGTCTTTCGTTAAGTCATGGCCCATAAAAGTGATGCAATCTCGACGAAGTTTCATCATTTCTCTGTTCAATTTAACTCCCTTCTCTCGACATCTCTGAAAAAGAGCAATTAAATTGGCATCGTGGTCCTGCATTGCTTCTTTCTGCGTGTTGCCAGAACCAGTTATAAGAATGTCATCGGCAATGCAGAAAATCCCTTTCAGTCCAGAAAGTGCTGCATGTATTCGTGCTTGAAATATTTCCGATGAAACTGAAAGACCAAAAGGAAGACGTAGATATCTGAAACGAGAAAAAGGCGTGTCAAAAGTGCATAGTAGACTTGATTCATGGTCAATCTGAAGCATGTTGAAGGCATTTTGACAATCCACTGTGCTGAAAACTCGAACCCCAGACAGCTTGTGCAAGATGTCGTCAAGGGTCGGCAGACAGTACCGGCTTCTGATCAGCGCAGGGTTTAGGGCCCTTGTAGGGTCAAGACACAGTCTGAGTTTCCCATTATTCTTGATGGTGACAACCAACGCAGAGACCCAGGCCGTTGGCTCCGTCACTGACGTAATTATACCTTGAGAAACCATCTGCTGAAGTTCGTTTTCGACTCTGTCCTTGACTGCAATTGCCATTCGACGCAGTGGTAGCTGCACTGGTCGATACGACGGATCTATATCCAGATGGACAGTACCTTCCATCAGTCCCAGATTTCCGTCGAACAGGTCGCCAAAACGAGCAAAGACATCAGCTTCAGTCAGCTGTCGCTCCAACGCAGATGGCGAAACAGCTTCGGTCGCACAGATGTTGTGCTCCATAACGTGCAGGAGATCCAGTTCCTGGCAAATTGACATGCCTAGAATAGGACTGTCATGATCAGTGACATGAATTTCCGTCAGTAATTGTTTTTTCGTCGTCGGATGAGTAATCGTGACGTCGATAACTCCTGCTGTCGGCAGCTCTAGACCGCTAAACATTCGCAGAACTGATTTCGCTGGACGCAGCGCTGGTCGCAAGAGAAGGTTTTCGTAAATCGACGATGATATGGCTGTAATCGTTGAGCCAGAATCAATCATAAATCGGACACGCATTCCATTTATCAGCAAATGCGTAAATACACGTCCTCCTGAATCAGTAGAATTCAGAACGAGAACAGATTCGAAAGAATCAGATAGCTGCTTTACGCTTCCGTACGAAGAATTTCTCTTTTCACATTGGGCAGCGTAATGGTTTTTCTCATTGCAGCGCCGACACACAGCGCCAAAAGCTGGACAGTTATTCTTCCCGCGCTCATGGCTACGCCCACAGAAACGACAAGAATCTCTAACTGTACCTTTCGCAGGGCGATTCCGGTTTTGACTCGGATGCCTTTGATCTCGGGTTTCGTGTCGACGATTCCCTTGTTTCGCAACATCGTGCTGCCGACGATGCTGACTGTGATCACGGCGAGGCGGAGGGTCGCAACGCAAAGCGTTGACTGCTCCCGTCTCCGTGATGGCTTTGAATTGGCGGGCGGTCGCCTCTTGTGCCTTGCAGACGTCGGTGGCCTTTTGAAGGTCGAGTCCTTGCGTCCCAAGCAGTTTCCGGCGGGTTACGTCGTCGTGGATCCTAAGGACAATACGGTCGCGAATCATGGAAGACTCCGCTGCACCGAATCCACACGAGCGGACGAGGCGTCTCAAATCTGCAGCGAATACATCGAACGATTCACCAGGACTCTGTTTCCTGGTGTTGAACAAGTATCTCTCGTAGACCTCATTCAACTCGCCAACGCAGTACCGTTCGAAGGCCCCTAGAATGTCAGTCGTACTCTTCCGTTGCTCCTCAATCAACGTCATCGACTCAAAAGTGACGTATGCGTCGGATCCAATGCAGGCTAGGAGAGTCGCAGCCTGAACTTCTGCAGTTTCTCCAGACACTTTCGCAGCGATACAATAATTTTTCCATTGGCCCTGGAATCGACGGAACTCCACGCATAAGTTCGCCGCATTCAGATCCAGTTTCTCCGGCAGAGGAATGTTCGATCTGGTCGCCATAGTAACTAATGTTCACTTTTTTTATTAAACGCAAGGCTGTGAGTTCGTTTCCGCTGATGACACCATGTGGCGTTTCCTATCGCCTATAACTATGATCAACACAGATGTATTATAACTTCATATATTAATTATTAATGTTCGTATCCAGGACGCAACGGAGTGAGAGTCTTCTGACACCATGTGGCGTTTCCTATCGCCTATAACTATGATCAACACAGATGTATTATAACTTCATATATTAATTATTAATGTTCGTATCCAGGACGCAACGGAATGAGAGTCTTCGACTGTGTGAGAGCGACTGACGCTGAAACTAACTACTCTATAGAATATATAATGTAAGACTATAGCAGCTACGCTATTGGTTGAGGCGTGGCTTGTAAGTGTCCAATCACGCCACAAATGAACGCTTGATGAACACTTAGAGACCATGCCCCCTTGTCCAATAGCTGAGCATTGGACTAGCGATGCTTCAGATTAGAACTTAGGCAGCTATAGGCTCACTTGCTGTTTGGACGTTGAAGATGATACATGCAGTCACTGCTTAAACTTAGCAGGATTTAAAGTGGCTTAGGAGGCATTACTGCCTGTGTGAAAGCCATTAGTGGCACTAACGGGGCTTGAACCCGTTCCGTCAGCCTGACGCTCCAGTACGTAACCCACTCTGCCATCTTCCGCCCCCTTACCCCTAACTACGTTTGATTCTTGTAGTTTAAGACTCTGCAAGAAATCACTATAAGTGACGTCACAAGCACGTCATACAAATGAGTTTTTTGTCTTTATGCTTGGCAAAACCAGAATTGTGCAAAAGCAAGCTAGATTCTATAAATTTTAAAAGTAATAAATTTCCATTTTGAGACCATCTCGATAAAAAATAATTACAGTGAAGTCTCATTATCTAATTTATCTCAACCCTGTTAAAACTACTAAACACTCCCCTCTCCACTCACTAGGTGCAACAGATTTCCTGCCATGTATTTTACTGCAAAGTCGTCATCAGTGACTATCGCCATAGGTCTTGTACAGAAAAATGTAGACACAATACAACAATCTCATTACTCAGAAATCTTAACAACTTTCGCAAACCACAAACTACCGGTAAATCTAGACATCTTGTACATTATACAAAAGAAAATTTTAATTTGTGAAAATTTGTAAATGATAATAATTACAATCTTCAACCAATGCTTGCTATTTAAAGTCCTTTGCACATTGTAGGTCATTTTCAGAAAAGTTGAAGACATGCTTCAAGTTCTTCAATAGGTTCTCAAAAAATGTTATTAATATTATAATCATAATAAATAAAATATTATAATCAAAATAAATGACTAAATTTACAGTTGAACAAATATCAGGACAAGAGGTCCCCAATGTTATGAGGTATTAATTCCTAATCATACATCTGTATTGGCATACAAATGAAAAATGTCATTTTACAGTAATTTTTGCAGCCTCTTTGTCTGATATGGTGTATTTGTCCCACTTTTTTTCAGGATCATATGGTTCCCAACGACTAGCAGGAAAAATGTGCTTGTTTCGTTCATACCAACTGCGAAGACACACTTTACCAGCATGTGATTCATCCTTCTCAACTAACGCATCATTCACCATTCTCACATCTTCATGAACATCAAAGTTAAATAATGGTCCGCTCTTGCCACGAGCTTTTGTGACAATGAAGTCATAGAATGTGTAATGATGTGGAATGATCAAGTCTTCTTTGACATACATCAACTGATCTACAGAAGCAGTTTTGAGCTCATTGAACTCCTTACGCAGATGTTCAAGGCATTTTTGAAGGAACTGGTGCATGCTGTTGCCCTTTCGCATGCGAACCTGACGTCGATGACCTGAGCCATCCCAGTAGCTGTACGTAATGTCAATTTCCTCATTCTTAAGCTTTTCTTGCTTTGCTACCCATTCCATTCGTAGTTCATCTCTACATGTCACAAGAAAACATTCAATTAAATTTTATTTAATTGAACAAGAAAGATAAATTTTCATAAATAAATTCAGCTAGACAATAGTATGGCATTTAAAATAAATATATTATTCAACTTGTATTTGCATGTACAAAAAAGATTCAAGACAGATATGTTGACATTAGGAATACTGAAGTGTCAAAAACTTATTGTGCTATTCCTCAAAAGAATCAGTTAAAACAGTTTACAAATTTTAAATACAGAGACTGCTTTGAACATATTTCAATTTTCTGGTAGAGTCTATAAAATTTAGTATAAATGCTATCCACTACCCTAGTATTATCCTCTTTAATATAATTTCCTATGCCCTGCTGCTTGCGAAAGATCTTGGGATTAAGCAGACTCCAAAGAAGACTCTATCAGTAAAAAAAATCCGATATTAAATAAGTGTGTTTTTAAGTTCCTAAGAAAGGATCCCGCAGAGACAGCTTCCGACACAACGTCAGGTAATGAGTTCCAAAGTAACGGATTCCCTTTGGAGAATGACCTTTCTCCAAACTTGGAGGTCTTTGACGGAGGAGGGACAAGCAGTAGGACTTGACGACTCGACCGAAGCTTCATTCTCGACTCATTTGACGTCGTTCGCTGCACCAGCGCACTCAAATTTTCTGGGCAGTGTGGGTCATAAAGGGCTCGGAATGTGAGCCAACAACGCTTATAAACTATACGCTGTTGAACGCGTAACCAGTGGAGGTGATCCCTCAGCAGTGGTGTGATGTGGTCATTCCAGCGACAACCGAAGACCACTCGTGCAGCCAGATTCAGTACGGACTGGTCGATTTAGCTTGTTTTCTGGTAGGCCTAGCAAGACACTGTTACAGTAGTCCATTCTTGACAAGACGAAGGCCTGTACAAGCTGAACGGCCGCACTCACCGTTAGGTAGCGCTGAACCAGCTTGACCCTCCGTATCTGGTAATGACAGCATCGGATAACGTTGTTGGTGTGTGCATCAAAAGATTGCGTTTCATCCAAAAGCACACGTAAGAGACGCACACTCGCCACAGGAACAATAGTGGCATCACCCACGATGAAAGGGACTCGACTCAACAACTTCCTTCTTCCTGGAGTGCTGATCCAGAGGAATTCCGTCTTGTCCGGATTCAATGCCAGACGATTTTCTTCTGTCCACCTGATGATTGCAGATATGCAATTCGTGAAAGACATCCGAAGTCGCTCTATGTCCGACGGCATGCACGAGGAATAAATTTGCCCATCGTCAGCATAGGAGTGCGATGACAAGCCAAAAGCCAAAAGCTCTAAAGCAGACTTCAAAGAATAAGAAATGAAGACAAGAATGAATGATGGTATGGACATGTAAATAGAATGAAAGACAACAGACTCGGTTGACAAAAAAACACAGACAAAAACACAGACAAAAAACACTCTACATACAAAGCAGGCAAGAGAGGAAGAGGAAGGGACAGGAAAAAGTGGATGGAAAACATCAAAGAAGACTTTGAAAGATACCAGATATCCGTAATCGATGGAAAGAGACTAACAAGGAAAAAAGATAAGCAAAGTTTCATGTCTAGCTTTTGCCTCCAATGAGCTGACAAAAAGCAACTATGATGATGATGATGATGATGATGATGACGACGATGTCTGATTATCCTGTCTGTCACGCTGCTGCTGCTGCTGTCATGATTGACAGCAGCAGCAGCGTGACAGACAGGATTAAGTTCCACACTCGAGAAGAAGGGATTTCTCTAAGAAAGATGAAAACTTTGATGATCAGTTGAATGAGAGCAACATGGAATTCTTTTAAGATTGTTTGTCGCAAAAAGCACCAACGTCTACCTGAGTTTATCTTCTTCCTCTTCTCGATCTCTGTCTGGTAAGAAACTTGTGTCCACATCAGGATTTTTCCCTAAAAATTGTCACAGCATCAAAGAATGACATATAAAAGATAACAACTACATTTAAAATCCAATTTCATGACATTTAATTACCAAACAATTTTCATAAAAATTAACTAAATGTAATCCTTGAGAGTAATCTAAAGTTACCGTATTATCTCGGGTATAATACACACCTATGTATAATACACACCCTTAGTTTCTTGAGTTATCATAATGTAAAAAAATTTATACCTATGTATAATACGCACCCAAAATTTCCTATGAGAATCTCTATTAATTAGCCTTGATAATCACAATTGTCTATCAAATTCTGCCTAAAATTGGAAGAGTAGACAGTTCCCCCCGGTCGGCGGTCGTCATTAAGTCATAAAAAAGAAGCCATATCATTTTTTAGCTATCAATGACAGACTGTTTATAGAATAACCTAGACAACCACAATATTCTGGCAAATTCTTTTTGCAAATTGATGTGCAAACAATGTTTTTCTCCACCACAGACCGCGTAGGTTAAAACCTGTATAACTTGCGTGTGATATGCGTAAAAATACGGCTAAATTAAAATTATGTGTTATGTACATAAAATTGTATGTACATAAAATTTATTTCTATGTATAATACACACCCACATCTTGTAGACATAGATATTTTTATATTTTTTATTTAATAATAGACATTTTAAAGGAAAAAATGTGTCTTATACGCGAGATAATATGGTAAATGCATATTGAACACTAAATTAAACTTAGTTATAACTTTTTTCACATCCACATTGAGAGAGTCATAGCTGAAAATTATAACAGAGAAAAACAAAGTTATATTTAAAAACATTTAGCTTCTTTCTTGCAAAATACGTTCCAACAGATACCAGCCACAACATTAAGGAAATTTGCCTATGCTGATGATGAGTGTTGTGTGATGCAGGCAGCTAATCTCAGAAAACTGGAGGAAACTGACTGAAAACATGGGTGGCTACAGCCCAGTCTTGCACAATGTTAAGCTTCTCTTGAACAAGATGTTAAGCATCAAAGTCCAGCAGGACCATAAACCCATTCCATATGGGTGCTAACCTTGACCACTCACATATCACAAGCACCTGGTAAAAACAGCAGCAAAAGTGAATTCTAAAAACAATATAATTTCAAAGTTGGCTGGATTGTCTATAGGTGCCAAAGCATCTTAGCTCAGAACATCAGCCTTGACACTCTGCTACTCAAAAGCAGAATATTGCACCCCAACCTGGTGTCGGAGCACACACACACACACACACACACACACACACACACACACACACACACACACACACACACACACACACACACACACACACACACACACACACACACACACAAACACTAATTGATCGCAGCTGCCTCCTTTCAACAATGAGTACAATTTTGGGTACAACCAGATCCACTCCTGTCCCATGGCCACCAGTCTTGTACCAAATAGTGCACCCCACATTTTCTTCTATGAAATTAACAAAAACTTCTCAGAGAACAAGGCTTACTGATCAACATTTGTCATCTCTGATCAAAGTGGGAACTGCTCATACATTTCAGCCAGACACATCAAAATTTGTCAGCAACAGATGTCAAGCCTCAGGACAAAACACTAAAACTGTTCAAATAAAAAAATTTTGATTTTTGAATGCTGTAATTTTTGAACACTACATTAAGTGCATTTGTTGTTCTAACTGTCAAAGAAACTGCAAGTAAATTTTGCCATTAAAAATTTTGTTTAAAACTACTTACCGTATATACTCGTGGATAGGTCAATCTCGCAGATAATTCAACCCCATTTTTAGGTAAAAAATTAAGAAAATTTCCTATGACCTGCATATAAGTCGACAACGAAATTTTAGGAGCCTACAGACTTTTTGAATTGCATAATTACACCTGATCTACATTGAAATTGGGTCAACAGACGGACACTCTATTCCACAATCCCGGCGTCACCAAGCCGTTTGCAGGCCAACGTGGTTGGGGTGTTTGTTGTTCACTTGCTATAACCCATAATGCTAGTTTGGAGCCCTCCGGCTGCTTAGTACATGTATGCGGGTGCCTCGGAAGATCGTCGTTCAAAGATCGTCGTTCTTGGCAGTTTGCCGGCATCTTACGCTAGGTTTTAGTGCTAAATTTGCAGAGTGCGGACTTATCATTTCCGTGGGGTCCTCTTCACTTTCTCCGGGTAGATTTTGATGTTTTTGGTCGTTCGCCGTCGAGTGTCTGGACTGCCATCTTTGACTGGCCTTTATTCCATTGACGTTAGTTATAGGCTGATTTATATTATCAGTAATATGGTCTTCTGTGTCAGCTGTACTTGTGGGTCACGATTCAGGACTAAAGTTCAGACCTCATATAAACAAGGCTGTTATTGAGCTAAATTGCACCCAGTGAACTGGACAAGGTCACGTCAGGCTGCTAAATAACACTACTACACGGCGGGCATCATAGCTATCAAAGTTTGGACGACACATTTTATTATACAAAGTATATTCAGCAATCGCAGCCATCATCAACTTGATTTCGAATGAGTACTCAATACGAATGTCATAAGAATAAAGATAACTTGCCCTATTTGAACGCGCAACAGTGACACGTGGGAAAACCATCCCTCCCTAATTTGCCACCTACCCCTCACCCATTGCTACTAAAGTTGAAACACTGAAACCAACACCAATTCTGAACAAAGGAAAATGTAGCTGTTGTGTGTATCATTGTAGCAGACACGGCGGGGATCTTTTGTTCGAACACTGAGACAGTGACTGCCAGCCTTTATCAGTTCACTCAGTCATGCCAGATGCTACGACAAATAGACTAGCATTCAGACTCTTAAGCATTAAGCAGCCACCAAATCCTAAATGGAAGCGGTTCGGTCGCCCAAGGAAAAAATGGCTTTGGGCCAAATCAAAACATTTGCCGATTCATTGCCAACCCTGTGGTCGCACCAGTGTGGTTTCAGTTAACTGTAACTGAAATATCAGTTAACTGAAACATAACAAACCAGTTAACTGTAACTGTAACAATAACTGAAAAATACCAATAAATGTAACTTTAACTGTAACTGAAAAATAAATAACTGAAATAGTTAAAATAACTGAAAAATGACAAATTTAAAAAGTCAAACACCATATAAAGCGATATTTGAGTAAACACATTGAAACTCTCGAACTTCCGAAATTATTTGTCATGCTTTGATGGACATGCCAGAGTTGTCCATGGGTATTTGGGTTAACTCATGGATTAACCATGCAAATATAGGTTTTCTGTTTACTGTTTTGACAGATTCTTGTATTATGTCATATGACTGCATGAGCTATTGTCGCCATGTAGGTTGGCCTAGATTCGATTGTAAACAATGCATTCAATAGTCTGTACAAACTGGACCATAATTATTCAGATTGAGCAGGTCAGGAGGACCTCTGTTATTGACTCTGAAACATTCCTTGAAACGGTCACAGCTGGTGGCAATAGGCATAATAGTAAGATCTTTTCGTGGAATTTGATAATTCTTGGTGTTGAACGTACCCTGTACAGGATTGCCGGAGCAGTGAGTCTAAATAAATGCTTTCTTTATATGCTTGAATGAAGTTCAGTTTTGAAAACTTTTGGTTATCAGAAAATTGAACGTTGGGTATTTATCAAGGAAGTGGATGCTATCAACTTTTGCCTGTATTCTTTTGGTGAGAATTTTCAGAACAATTTTGGCAGCATGACTAACCAAGCTGATCATTCTAAATTCCTCACAATTTACTGCATTCGATTTCTTCTCTACAGGAATCATAACTGTCTGTAGGAAGTCTTCTGGCCATATCCCAGTTGCATAAATGTCACGACAGATTTGATATAGTACCTTCCTTCCCTTCTCTCCGAGTGATTTTAGCATTTCACTGGGTATGTTGTCAACTCCTTCTGCCTTGTTGTTTTCAATTTCTTCTATGGCCTTTATTATTTCTTCTTCTATTATGTCTGGTCCTTTATCCTCCAGCTCTTCCTTATATTCTTTTTCACCTAATTCCATGGGTCTATTATCTTTCATGTAAAGCTCTTCAATGTACTCTTTCCACCTTTTCTTCACAGTTTCATGATCAGTTAACAGTTTTCCTTGTTTATCTTTAATTGTATAACCACTTCCTCCTCTTCCCGATTTCTTTGTCAGTCTTTTTACCCTTTTATATACTTGATCATATCTTCCTCTACATTGCATGTCTTCTATTTCTTTGCACTGTTCATCCCACCATTTCTCTCTTGCGCTGTCTGTTGTTTTCCGTAATTTGTTATTTAGTCTTCTGTATTCCTTCTTTGCTTTCTCTGTAGTTTGATATTTCCAATGCCTCCTCTCCTCCATGAGCTTGATCATTTCTGATGTAATCCATGGTTTCTTTGCACATTCTCCTTCTTGGTAGCCTAATGTTTTTATTGCCTCTTCTGACATAATGTCCTTTAGTTTCTGCCAGCGTTCCTCAATCGTTTTGTTTCCACTTGTTTGCTCAATTCGTTTTTCTATGCCTTCTGATAGTACCTGTCCTTTTTCCTTAATTGCTTCTCTATTCCATTTCTTGTTTATCACTTTCCTTTTCCTGATTAATTTGAGGTTTAATTCCATGTTTATGCCCACCAGGTTATGGTCCGTGTCTGCATCTGCTCCTGGGTAGGCACAGGCATTCTTTACACTGTTCCGGTATCTCTTTCTAACCATGATGTAGTCAATCTGGTGTCTTGATCTATCACCTGGCATTTTCCATGTATACCTCCTTCTTTTTGGATGGTTAAACCAAGTGTTTGTTACTATTAACTGTTGGCACTTTCAGAATTCAACTACCGGTACTTCTTTTCCTCTGCTGTTTCTAACACCCAACCCATATGGTCCAATGCACCATTCTTCTTTTCCCTCTCCAACTGTGGCATTCCAATCACCCATTACAATCACATGGCTCGTGCCTTTTATTCTTCCTAGGTATTCCTCAATTTTTTCATACATTAGGTCTACTTCTTCATCCTCATGCGCTGATGTTGGCATGTATACCTGTATCACAACCATGTCAACTGGTGATGCTTTGATTTCCACTGCTAGCAGTATATCCTCAATTTGCTCCACATTTGTTACACTGTTAGCAAAGTCTTTGTTGAGTTGATAGCATCCACTTCCTTGGCAATGATCAATTTGGATTTAGAAGAGGAATGGGGACTAGGGATGTCATTGGATCTTTAAGAGTACTAAGTGAAAGAAGTATACAACACGGCAAGGATGTCTACATATGCATTGTAGACTATGAGAAGGCCTTTGATAGAGTGGACTGGGTTAAGTTAATGAGGGCATTGCGAAGACTTGGAGTGGATTGGAGAGAAAGACGGCTAATCGGTAATCTCTACATGGGACAAGCAGTGAGAATAAGAATAGAAGGAGACATGACAGAACCGGGAAAGATTGGAAGAGGGGTAAGACAGGGATGCCCGCTGTCACCACTGCTATTCAATATATACATTGAAGAACTGATCAAAGATGCACTAAAGGAGTTGGAAGAAGGAATCAAAGTAGGAGGAGTATTGGTACCAGCATTGTGATTTGCAGACGATCAGGCTATGTTAGCAAACAAAGAAAAAGCTTTACAAAACATCATGGATAGACTGGCCTTAGTATCCGAAGAATATGGTATGAGGATTAACACCAAAAAGACGAAAGTGATGGTCATCAGTAAAGAGCAAGGAAAGGAGGCAAACATCACAATCTATGGACAGAAGGTAGAACAAGTGAAACAATTCTGCTACCTTGGCAGCCTTATCACGGAAGATGCCAGATGTCAAAGCGAAATAAAAAGGAGAATTGCAATGGGAAAGGAAGCATTCTACCAAAGGAAGGAAATAATGAAGAGTAATCTCGATAAAGGGCTAAAGAAGATAATGATTAAAACACTGATATGGAGTGTGGTGTTATATGGCTCAGAGACATGGACGATGAGAAAAGACGACATCAGAAGACTGGAGGCATTCGAGATGTGGATATGGAGGCGAATGGAAAGAATAAGTTGGACACAACATATATCCAATAAAGAAGTCCTAGATATCGTGGAAGAGAAAAAGACAATAATACAAACAATAAAACAAAGGCAAAGGAACTGGATGGGCCACATTTTAAGAGAAGAATCGTTGTTCAAAACAATACTGGAAGGGCACATGGGGGGTAAAATAAACAGAGGAAGACCACTTAAGATCACTACTGCACTGGATGATGACAAA
Organism: Metaphire vulgaris; assembly: GCA_018105865.1. Classification (NCBI taxonomy): domain Eukaryota; kingdom Metazoa; phylum Annelida; class Clitellata; order Crassiclitellata; family Megascolecidae; genus Metaphire; species Metaphire vulgaris. The sequence goes on from CM030871.1 coordinate 6,920,246, forward strand.
AGACGGATACAAAGGATTAAAGACCCAAGCTGCTGACAGAGATAGATGGCGCCAATGGGAACCAGGACCTGCTTCCGGGCAGAGAACTTAAAGAAAGAAAGGGTATTTATCAGACATTGGTTTGATGTAATGTAATGTAACAAAATATTTGTATAGCGAGTCTTCTGAAGAATCACTCAGAAGCGCTCCCGCTGCAATTACTGCATACTGAAAAAGAAATGTTTTAAGTTAGTTGAATATATGCATGCATTTAAAATGGCGATTGTACTTTCACATTTTCGTCGGGTCGGGTCACGATGGGTTGGGTTGGGTCCTCAGATAGGAATTTTAGGTGGGTCTGGTTGGGTTGGGAATTTGGTGGGTTGGGTTGGGTCTGGTTAAAAAACCGACCCATGGACAACTCTGGGACATGAATGTGAAAAAATGGACATATAAGTCGATTTTTCAATAAATTAGAGATAATAGAATTATTGCTTATTAAGAAAAAGCATTAAAATTTCGTTAACGTGTTCAGTGGCGATTAACTGAAAAATAATTAACTGTAACTGAAACTGAAAAATTACAATAACTTTAACTTTAACTATAACTGGAAAATAATTTCAATAACTTTAACTGTAACTGGAAAATAATCAATAACTGAAACCACACTGGGTCGCACACGATCAACACTGGTCAAAAGTGACGCAACGATCCCAGTTGACTATGCAATAACGACAAGACTCTCAACGCATCACAGTTTGAACCTGCCCGACTGGCAAAGCCAGTCTGGTGCGAAAAGTTATAACCAACCAGTTGCAGCCATACAGAACCTGCAATACAAGGTCTCGTCATCATCATCATCATCATAGTTGCTTTCTGCCAGCTCATTAGTGACAATAGCTAGACACAAAACTTTTTCATTTATCTTTTTCCGTTGTTAGTCTCATTCCATCTATCATTGTTGTCTGATATCTTTCAAAGTCTTCTTTGATGTTATTTATCCACTTTTTCTGGGCCTTCCTCTTCCTCTCTTACCTTCTATGTATGTGTAGAGCAGTGTTTCTCAAACTGTGTGCCGCGGCACACTAGTGTGCCGCGCGAGATTATCAGGTGTGCCGTGGGATTTGTTGGAAATTTATTAAATTTAAAATGTCACTGGTTTAAATATCTCAGATTATTATTATTAATTTATTTTTATCGTCCGTTTCAAACACATAGGTGTTCATCGGGGACGCCTCAGACCACAAACCGCAGTGCTGATCGGCAGAGCAGACTGTAGCTGAGGAGGGTCGGTTCGGTCCAGATCAAAAACCAAAAATCAGTCAGGACTCCAATACTCTGTCTTGTACGCATAGCCAGTGAGGGTCGTAGCGTCACCGACGAGTCTGATGAAATCTAGAGTCTTGATAATTCACCCCCTGGGACCTTGGAGGACGGGAAGCGCAGCATTGCGTGCAAAGCCCCTTGGTATACGAGACGATGCTGGGGTGGGGAGGGGTTGTGACTTTTGCAGTTAAAACTACATGGGGCCAAGTAGGCTAAGTCATTAAGATACAACCCCTGCCCGGTGTCTGGTTTGTGGCACCTAAGGGGGTGTTATCTGCAGAGCGACTGTGTGCCGGCAGAGAGGACTTGCATCTGTTCTCTGAACCAAGCTAATCAAGTTGTGAACTTCATAAAATCCTGACCACTTAAATTTGACTTCTTTCAAAGCTCTGTGAGGCAATGGATTCCGAATATACATGCATGTTGTACCCATAGAAGCCTAGGTAGAGCACCTGGAAGTGGAAGGTCAACTGCAGGCAACCAACAAAATCGGTCTAAGTTGGTCAACGATCTAAACCGCTTAAGAAATCAGCGGTTTTGCGTATTTTCACGTAATTTTAGATTGTTTTCAACTTGCAATTGTTCGGAAACTTTGAAGGCTAAAAAGATGAGGTATACACCAATGTTTTGCATTTTTATTCCTCTTTCAAACGATCCGTGCAAAAATTTAAAAAAATTGTGAGGGGACCACTTTCTGGCCTAAAACAAACCCTCCCTCCAAAAAAATTTTTGGGTTCCAAGCTGTGTAGCAAAAACGGTTGAGTGGTAGTCTATCTTAAATCTTTGGTTCTGCAAAGTTGTAGGGAATATAATTGGAACAAAATTAATAAAACATTTTGAAAATCGGACTGTATTTGGTTGAGATATCGTCTCCCTGCCCCGATCACCCTCTGTATAGTAACCATAGAAATTATGCTCATTGATGGCCTAAGTTAGTCAAATTCTTAAATTCTCTGCCCAACGTTGACCTTCCAGGTGCTCTAACTAGGCTTTTATGATTGTATCATACTGATGTTCACTGGCTTTAATGTGGCGTCTTTTCAAGTGTGCCGCCGATGTTTTCACGTATTTCTAGTGTGCCGCAAGACGAAAAAGTTTGAGAAACACCGGTGTAGAGTGCTTTATATGAGAATCTGTTGTTTTCCATTCTATATACATGTCCATACCATCTAAGTCTACCCCCTCCCCCAAAAAAAATCTCATCGGATTTACATGATTTGGACAAGTGACCCTGGACGGTCTGACCGGTGCAATTGCACCAGTTTGCTCCAATGTAGCTATGCCACTGGGTCTAATGCAGCCACAGAGACCGCTCGTGTCAATGTATCTGCATTGGCCCGATATCGATGCGCCGATGCATGCATCGGTCGATCACTAATATTAAATGATTTTAATTAGTTGTAATGTTCACAACTAATTGTTGTGTGTGGCCCATTACAATACCAATATGACCCATGCGGCCCTCGGGGAACCCTGAGTTTGACATGCTTGATCTACAGTGAACAAAATTTGATTAATACGTGCATACACTGCAGCAAGGCAACATTTTACAAGCTGTGCATCCTGCAGGTCTGGGCATGCTTAAGCAACTCTGTTAGCTAACGCTAGCATGATCACCAACCTAGATGTACTGAGTGCATGTTTATAGTGTGATTGTTTTGCTTCTAAAGTAAGTCTGTTATAAACAAGGGAGCATTAACCATCTGAACAATTTTTACTACATTTGTGGTAAATAACCCATGCAATCAGCAGTGATCTTGTCCTGGTCATTGTCCTTAAGGACTCACTTAAGAACCAATTTGAAGTCCTTGTCCTTAAGGACTCCCTAAGGCCAATTTGAAGTCCCTGTCCTCGTCCTTGGGAAGCCAGTCCTCGACCGGCTGAGCCCCCAAGGATGAGAAAAACAACAAGGGCTAACTCCCCAAGAACTTCAAATTAGTCCTTAATGAGTCCTTAAGGACAAGAACCAGGACAAGGATTAACATCAATGCTATCATCTCAATTTTAAATCTAAATCTAGTGATGCATATTTCTGCTTTGACCATACATTAACCCGTTACAGGGGTTCGACGTCTTAAAACGTCGCGCAACTGTTTTGCTCTTCCACCACGGTGTTCGCCGTTTAAAAACGTTTTCTTGATTTGATTTGATTTCCTTTTTGGCACGGATGGATGGTAAGTACAATAAAAATGCTAAACAATGATGCAAACCACATCTTTGTAGCTTCTATATAGCCTGCAGATTTCAAGATTCTCTTAAAAAAATTTCACTTCTCCGAAGTAACGGGTGCCTGGTGTAGAAACACCATAACTCCCCCAAATTGGGTCCCATCTTCAAAATTTTTGAACTAATCTGTTCCAAAGACACCCACCTACAACTTTGCCGCTGAACCTAGGGGGGTCACCGCTGAAAAAAATTTTTTATTGACCTTTGAACGTATTTTTTGGGAGGTGGTCATATTTTTGGTCTGTAGGGTGGACCCAACCCCGAAATTTCTTTTTGGCACGGATGGATGGTAAGTACAATAAAAATGCTAAACAATGATGCAAACCACGTCTTTGTAGCTTCTATATAGCCTGCAAGGTAAGGTGTTTAGATTTCAAGATTCTATAAAAAAATTTCACTTCTCCGAGCAACGTGTGCCTGGTATAGAAACACCATAACTCCCCAAATTGGGTCCCATCTTCAAAATTTTTGAACTATTCTGTTCCAAAGACACCCACCTACAACTTTGCCACTGAACCTGGGGTCACCGCTGAAAAATTTTTTTATTGACCTTTGAACGTATTTTTGGGAGGTGGTCATATTTTGGTCTGTAGGGTGGACCCAACCCTGAAATTTCTTTTTGGCACGGATGGATGGTAAGTACAATAAAAATGCTAAACAATGATGCAAACCACGTCTTTGTAGCTTCTATATAGCCTGCAAGGTAAGGTGTTTAGATTTCAAGATTCTCGCAAAAAAATTTCACTTCTCCGAGCAACGTGTGCCTGGTATAGAAACACCATAACTCCCCCAAATTGGGTCCCATCTTCAAAATTTTTGAACTAATCTGTTCCAAAGACACCCACCTACAACTTTGCCGCTGAACCTAGAGGGGTCACCGCTGAAAAAATTTTTTTATTGACTTTTGAACGTATTTTTGGGAGAGGGTCATATTTTGGTCTGTAGGGTGGACCCAACCCCCGAAATTTCTTTTTTGGCACGGATGGATGGTAAGTACAATAAAAATGCTAAACAATGATGCAAACCACATCTTTGTAGCTTCTATATAGCCTGAAATATAGTAAGTTTAAAAAGTACATGTTCACAGTTCAAACAAACGCTTTCCCCCAAAATTAGTTACCAAAATTGGTAACGTCTTGTAAAAATTAATTCCCCCTTTGACGGGTTAAATAAATGAAAATGACAACTGCTTGGCACTTTAGTTCTTTTATAGCAGCTGACAACCTAATACAAACTGCTACAGCTCTGAATTATCAATTTATTATCAATTTAATAAGGCTTCATTTAGGCTTCGTGATGGTACCTGTAATTAGTGTGGTGTCATCTGCGTATCGTCCTCCTATCTTTATCCCTTCTAATTCTTCTATTTCTTTCATAACCTTTTCCCCATATTCGTTGTAAAAAGCTGCTGATAAACCACATCCCTGCCTTGTTCCTTTTCAAATTTGTATCCATTTTCCTATTTTTCCTTCAGCTTTTATCACTACTTCTTGATTCCAGTATACATTCCATTCCACTGAGACTGCATTAGCCAAAATTCTAGGTGACATTCTTCAAGCACTGGATACTGGTAATTTAGCACTGCTGACACTCCTGGATTTATCAGCTGCGTTCGATACAGTAGATCATGAAATTTTACTAAGGCGTCTGGAGACATCATATGGGCTGGGTGGAGTAGTTATCAGCTGGTTTCGCTTATACTTGAGTGAATGCACGCAATTCATCTGTTGTGCAACATCTTCCTCCACTCCAAGTGAGGTGCGTTATGCTGTTCCTCAAGGCTCAGTGCTGGGACCGACGATCCTCTTCCTCCTGTATACGGCGGACTTACAGCGACTTATTGAACGGCATGGTCTGTCACCCCATTTGTATGTGGACGACACACAGGTGTATAGGGTCTGCAAGCCAGCTGATACGGATCTTCTAACTAATCAGATGAGTTGCTGCATCAGTGAAATAGCTGATTGGACTAAATTGAATCATCTGCAACTTAAAGTCAACAAAACGGAGATACTATGGTGCTCGACCACACGTCGTCAATATCAGATCCCACCCACCACCATCCATGTTGGTTCGGATGACATTACTAAGGATGCTTGTGTCCGTAACCTCGGTGTGTACATTGATTGTAACATCTCCATTAAAACACATGTTCAGAAAACGGCATCCTGCTGCTTCTCAATCCTGAGAAGAATTTGAAGCATTCAGAACTCAATTCCACCGTCGGTTGTAAAGACTTTAGTGGTGTCTCTGGTTATGCCATGCCTGGACTATTGCAATGTGCTCTTGGCTGGGCTACCAAGGCAACTTACTGACAGACTTCAGGCTGTCCTCAATACAGCAGCACGTCTTGTCTAGCAAGCCAGAAGATCAGATCATGTGAAACCGCTTCTTTATGAACTTCACTGGCTTCATGTTCCACAGTGGATTGAATACAAATCGGCAATCCTTGCTAACAGTGTCTTCATGGTCTGGCGCCATCGTATCTGTCGGCTGATTTCTGCAAGACTTCTGGCATCAACTCTCGTCAACGATTGCGATCTGCGTCCAGTCTTACTCTCGTTGTTCCGTCTACACGCCATGTTACCATTGGTGACCGCATGTTTCTGGTAGTGGCTGCCAAAGTTTGGAATAGCCTGCCACCATCAACAACTATGGCAAAGACAATAGAAGCATTCAAACGAGAACTTAAAACTGCTCTCTTTGTTCGTAGTTATCCAGAACATTGATCGTTGTAGGATATACTGGGTTTTTAGTTGTAAGGTGTCCAGGTGACCTTGTTTTTGCTAGTAGTACTTGTACGATATGCCACCATAATCAGTTCATGATTATTATTACTATTATTATTATTATTACTATTATTAGATATTGAAATATCCTCATGTCCTTTCCATCGAGTGCTATGTTCTCCAGACATCTGAACAGTTCTTCATGTTTTATGCTATCAAATGCCTTCTCATAATCTAATAAGCATATGTACAAATCCTTTTGCATTTCTACGTTTTTTGCTAATCAATCATCCTTAGTATAAATACTACATTTCTACATCCTTTGCCTTCTTTGAACCTGTATTATTCTTCTGAATCTCTCTCCTTCAATTTAACTTTTGTCCTGTTCAAAAGTACTTTTAATAAATGCTTCATTACATGACTTATAACAAATTATTAGACATTATTAAATTATTACATGACTTACAACAAATTTTATTAGACAGGGTGACAGAAGACAGCGAAAAGAAAGGCTACGAATAAATACAAACATGATGTACTGTATGGTAATAAAAAAGAAAGAACTTCCTAGGTATAGACTACAATGCAGGGGGATGGAAATAAAACAGATAACACTTCAATATATCTAGGAAGCAATTTCACAAACAATGAAAGGAGTGAAAAGCATATTGAAACCAGAATAGGAATGTCAAAGACAGCTTTAACACAGCTTAAAAAGATACTCACAGATAAACACATTACAACAGCAACATGGCTCAGAATTCTTCAAAGCTATGTTTGGCAGTAAAGTCTCGGGACACTGCCTCGTCTCAAGACAGTCTCGAGACAGCATTCTCTATGTCTTGGTCTTGAGGGTCAGTGTCTCAGTCTTGGCCTTAATCTCATCCTTATTGTCTTGGTATAGCCCTTCAAGTCCAAGACAGGTGGATTTTTGCAGTTGGCATTTAAAATAACTGTCTTGGTCCTGAGACCAGATGTCTTGGTCTTGCCACTTACTGTCTTGGTCCCATCCCTGATGTTTGGGCCGTTCTGATGTACGGATCAGAAACATGGATGTTGACAAAAACAACAGAAAGGAAACTGGAAGCTGCAGCAATGTGGTTTCTCAGACATATGCAAAAATTTCACGGACAGAAAAAAATAACCAATGAGGAAGTACTAAAAGCTTTTGGTGCAAAAAGAAAATTGCGAAAAACCATAAGAAAGCAACAGTTGGAATTTTTCAGACAACTAATAAGAAAGGATGGCTTGGAAAATCTAGTTATAACAGGAAAAATAGAGGGGAAAAGAGCAAGGGGAAGACAAGGAATAAAGTATACAGAAAGCCTAGGAGAAGCAACAAGAACTAAAAACAACATCAAACTGATAAGGAAAACCAGAAACAGAGAAGAGTGGAAATACATGGCCGCCGACGTAGCAATATACATCACATGAAGAAGATGGTACCTGAAAGAAATATTGACTTTCAGAACACCTAATTCTTTTTATTAGAACTAGTCAAATGAATACATTCAAATTTCAAATATTTACGCCAACTTTGATCTTGTATTAAATTCAACAGTAAAACTGTATTGCTCCTCTCACTCTCAGAGCAGTCAAGATGATCAATAGAACCTCATGTCATTTAAAAATAAATTGTCAATACACAAGTCAACAACAAAGCAAGCAGAGTCATTATATTGAGGCCCTAGCATAACAAATCCAACAGCCAAGACAAACCTAGTCGTCGCTTTTTAGTTCCAACTGCATCCAATGAGTTCATATCTACAACCAAATAAGTAACAATTGAAAGAATGACCTATGGAGTAGATAAATTTATGCTCAGCATATAAATAGAACATAGTTGAAACTTGATGAAACATACTAATAGATTCAAAATATGCATATGCCACACATCTGTAGGTTGCAAGAATATTGAAATTTATCAAACCTTGAACTTGTTTTGATGCTGAAGTAATATTCTCTACTTTGCTGCAATATGCCTTCTCATTACCATAAGCATCATCATCAGCATCGATTGCTTCTTCATCTTCATTTGGATCAAAAGACAAAGCCACTTTCTGTTTAAGATTTGATTGTCGAAGCCTAGTTAAAGCCTCTGAAGCATTCTTGAGATGAGCCTCTCCTTTTGCAATTGCAATTTGTCTTTCTCTCTCTTTAACAACATCCTCCTGCTTAGCTCGCATTTCATCCAATGTTACTAGACCTGCAAGCACAGACAGTAAGTGCATAATAAATGAAAGCTCAGTTAAATCACCTCTAAAATTCAATTAATTCATAGCATAGCTACATTCTGACAGTCATCATCATTCAACTCATTCGCGCATTTGTTCTGTCTCAGATAGACTATCGTAATAGCATCCTTCTTGGCCTGCCAGACATTCAGTTGAATCACATACAATCAGTCCTAAACATTTCAGCTCATCTGATCTTTGGCTGGTGTTGGAACGACCATGCAACGCCTCTCCACAGAGACAGGCTTCATTGGCTTTGAATACCTGAAAACATCATCTTCAAGCAATGCCTGTCAGGGATATTTTTACACTCCCCTAACACCCCCCAATCTGAGACCGACACCCCCCAACTCCCCTCCCCCAATCAGAGCCTGGTGACCTTTTTTGCTTGTCACGACTTTTTCGGCAGTGATGGCATCTAAAAATTTTAATCCCCGGTAAAGGGGGTAAACTTAACTGTTAAAACAATGAAAAAACAATCAATTACAATAAAACCCTGCTAATACAGTTAACAGAAATCCTTTTAGTATTAAATGGCCTGACTGAAACCCAAGAGGTTTTTTTCAGGCTCGATAATGGACTTTTGGTCAACATGGACATTTTCATTCCCCCAAAGTCCATATTAACAAGGTTTTAGTGTAACATAACATAATATTTTAGTGTAACATAACATAATATATTTACCAATTGTGTCAGATTTTAATTTTGTTTCAACTGCATCATAATGAACAGCAAACTTATTGCTGATCGCACTAAGTTTGAGTTCCTCTTCGATTTTTTTCTTCCTCATTTCCAACTCTTCCTGTTCCTTTTGTCTCTTTTTCATCAAATTCATTGCACGACTTGCTTCTTTTGCTGCTCCTTTGTAGTGTGCCATGATTATTGATATACAAGTAGACTTTACCTAAAAAAAATGAAATGCAGATTATGAAGTAGACAACTACATATAACTAACTAAACTAAAAGCAGTCCATCGAGTTTGACAATGACTGGAGAGAGACTGTGGGTCTGCATATGACTAAACAGACCTATCATAGCAGTACATTGTTTGCTACATATAGAACATACAAAATTATTCGTGAGCAACACTGATGAGGAATTGTTGTGCCCTTTGCACTCCTGACGTTTCCTTATTGCACCAACAACTCGGGTGCTCTCCATGAGACTGACCCGACTGCAAACAGTGTAGTGCCAGTGTAGGCAATCTTGTACTTGAATTTCCAGTCATTGATGTTGACATTGCAGGTTTTCAGGATCTTCTTCAGTTGGTCTTTGTACCTCTTATATTGGCCACCCTGGGATCGATGTCCGCCTTTTATTTCACTACAGAGCAAAATCTTTGGCGATTGTGTATCTTGCATACAAACTACATGGACAATCCATCGTAACCTTATTCTGGCAAGTGACGCTTCAATGCTGATGCTGTCAGCTCTCCTGAGGACTTCGGTGTTTGGAATTTTGTCAGACCAGCAAATGGACAGTAGTGACCAAAGACATCTGGCGTAAAGGTCTCCAAGACTTTGATGTGTCATTGGTATAGAGTCCAACACTCACTGCTGTATTATAGGATACTGAGAACAGTTGCAGATCAACAACTACATCTTATATACTAAGAAATACAAATAGTGTGCAAACATTCTTGGCATAAATAACACTGCTATTCTAAGGGAATAGACAGTGGTGCTAAAGAATACTGGCCAAAAAACTACTTACTGTTTTACTACCAGTAATTTAAATAATTAGTAGTCAAATTAAATAAATCAAACTGCAGAGAGATCGCCTCCACTGGTTATGCGTTCAACAGCATATTGTTTACAAGCGTTGTTGGCTCACTTTCCGAGCCCTTTATGACCCACACTGCCCAGAATATCTGAGTGCGCTGGTGCAGCAAACGACGTCAAATGAATCGAGAATGAAGCTTCAATTGAGTCGTCGAGTCCTACTGCTTGTCCCTCCTCCGTCAAAGACCTCCAAGTTTGGAGAAAGGTCATTCTCCAAAGGGAATCCGTTACTGTGGAACTCGTTACCTGACTGTGTGTCGGAAGCTGTCTCTGCGGAATCCTTTCTTAGGAACTTAAAACACACCTATTTAATATAGGATTTAACTGTTAGAATTATGTCAAAGCGCTTTTGTCGTAGGCCTTAGCATTGTTTACTGCACTCGAGAAATTGTCTAGAAATAAATAAATAAATAGACATCTAACATTTACAGTTTTATCTAAAACTAGCTGTATCCAGCCACGTGTTGCTGTGGCTGAGTCTGGTTGTGAGGAATGTGTCTGCCAATGACGTTCCTTGCCCCATTTCCCTCTCCTCTCCCTCCTCCCCTCTTTCTCCCTCTCTTCCTCTCCCTCCTCTCCCTCTCACTCTACGTCTCCCTTACCCCTCACCTCCTCTTCCTCTCTCCCAAACCCTCTCCTCTCCTCTATCTCTCTTCATCTCCCTCTCCTCTCCCTCCTCCTCCCCTCCCAGTCCCCTCTAATGCAGATCAATTGACTCCACTCAATTTGACCGCCAATCAACAGATGGTGCTCTTTTAAATTAAAACGCATAATCGACAGAGCTTGGCATCAACTACTAAAGAAATTCAATTGATTTTTTAAAGCTGTTTTTCAAAAAAGCATGTTTTAACCTGTCTCTCCTCCTCCTCCCTCCCTCCTTCCCAGTCCCCACTAATGCAGATCAATTGACACAGCTTAATTTGACTGCAAGCTATCAATCAACACAACTTGTCATCAGCTACTAAAGAAATTCAATCAACTGCTGTTTCAATCAACTGCTGGTGTTGTTTTTAAAAAAGCTGCTTTTAAAAAAAGCATGTTTTAACCTATCAGTGACATCTAAGTATATAAAAACAAGTCTCCATTCGAATGGAATGTGTGAAAATTTCAAAGCAATCAGTTAAAAACTTTCGGAGATTAGCAACTTTATACAAACTTTTACATATTTATTTATACACATAGGATGAAGAACAGTCCTGAGAAAAATCAGAAAGTTGCAAAATATTTGGCGGGCAAGTTTAATTAATTTGGCTATGAATGCAGATGATGCCAAAAAACTTAACAGACAACATACCAGCATATCGCACAAGCTTATGCACAAATGCAATCATTGTACCTTATGACAGGTGGATTAGATATGAAACAGTGCATGTGTGCATGCGTGTGTGTGTGTGTGTGTTAGAGATGTGCGGGTATACCCATACCTGCTGGTATACCTTACCCATACCCGCGGGTATGAGTTGGGTAGGGTACACATTTTACAGGTACGGGTCGGGTACGGGTATAGCACTACGGGTATAGCGCTCTGGGTACGGGTACACCTGTTTTTACACGTAAAAACATTATATTTTCATTTCTCACTACTATAGCAAATTATCAATGCAGTAATAAAAAAATTATTATTTTGTTAAGTGTATTAGTGTAACTTGCATATTGCATTCAGTTTGTCAATCAGTTATATGCCACTGCATGCACTTTACTTACTAAAAACATAAGGCAAATACAATTACATCATCTGACGTCATCAGTAAAGTAGCTAACATAATCAAAAGTAAAATCATTGTAATTGTGTCCTGCAGTGAAAATGTTCCTTTGGTAAATCGTTTTGTTGTTTAACTTCAGCTCCAATGCCCTCTCATAGCTAAGCTATATCTACTAAATAATTTAAACAGGCCCATCGAGTCTTCTAGTCCTTGTACGACATTCAGGGCCGCCGAGAGAAATTCCAGGCCCCGGAACAAACAAATTTGCAGGCCCTTAAGAAAAATTTATCAAGTCTCCGAAAAACCTGACAAGCAAAAAAACGTTATCAACTCTCCAAAAACAGCCTGACAAGCAGAAAACACTATCGTCACAGGATCTAGGCCCCTGAAAACTCCATGGGCCCCGGTACAATGTACCGGCTGCACCCCCCTCTCCTCAGGCCTGACGACATTCATGCAAACTTAGGATAGCTGACTAGCTGTGTTACACAATGTTACCAATCAGTAGTCCAGTACCTCAGAAAGGACCCGGGCCTATTATTTCTTCACTTGTGAATGACTTAATGTGCATTAAAAGTAAAGGTTTTCACCCGTAGGCTCACGCCCGTAGGGTCCGGTGCTGATCCTCGTATTTAGTAGCCAGCAGCCCATAGGTGGCTAAGCCATACATCGGCGGACGGTGGCCAGTCTCTTCCGCCGAACCTATGGTTACTATCGCAATGTTGCCATTGCTACTCATTTTTGATGTTACTACCGCCCTCTAGCGATTAAGGCTGAGTCGACCTTAGGGGCTCCTACGGGATTGAACCCGTGTCGTCGGCGTACCTGCCCAGTGATATTACCACTCATCTATCTTCCCGCCCCCAATGTGCATTAACAACCATGTAATAATTTGCCAAGTAGATTACCCTGATTCCTAAGTCCTAGATCTGTCCTAATCTAAAAATGTGCTTCTTAAAAAATTCTTGTCAGCATATGACATGTTTAAAAATGTGCTTTGCTTTCATTAATACATTAATGTTGCTGCCTCTCCATAGTCTCTAGGAATGGATACGGATATACGGGTATGGGTACAGGTCCTTGTACCCATACCTGTACCCACGGGTACGGGTAGGGTAGGGTACACATTTTACGGGTATGGGTTGGGTACGGGTATAGCGCTACGGGTACAGGTAGGGTAGGGAAGTTTTTGCACGGGTACAGGTAGGGTAGGCATTTTGCTGTACCCGCACATCTCTAGTGTGTGTGCATCAGGCAACAGACAGGAGCCACAGAAACAATCATGGATAAAGTACACAAAAGGAGATTAATTTGGTTTGGACATGTTAAACAAATGGACAAAAGGTGGGCCTACAAAGCACTAGACACAAATACACAAAACACAAACACAAAGTAGATGGAAACAGGTGAGGAAGACCAAGAAAAAGATGGATGGATGGAGGATCTGGAAACAAAGAATATGACAGTCGTAGAAGGATGAAGACTAACACAAGATTGAGCAAAGTGGAAATGTTTTGTATCTAACTATTGCCATTATGCAGACAGAAAGTGATGAAGCTGATGAAGAAGCTGATGATGATGATGACAATGATGGCTGATGATGACGATGGTGGTGGTGGTGATGGTGATGATCTTGAGAGTTGTAGTATAGGGAAGAAATATAAGAAACAATCAAAAATCTTCTATGGTGCCACTATCACAATGCAGGGCATCAGCCAATGGCACATCAAATAAAATCCAAATAAGAGCCAGGTCAAACTGGACAGATCAGTCAGATCGGTGGGGAGAGCAATGTAAATGGGATAGACCAAGCCAAATTTTAAGGCTAGATCAAAAATATGATAATGTGCAGATTTTATGAAGTGATGCTGGTAATGAATTCCAGAGCTCGGAGCATTCATAACCAAATTAATTAAACTTACCTACCCACTGTTTCTTTATTTTATCATACCACTTTAAAACCTTGTAATAACAAGCAAATAAGACATTTTGGTTCTAGGACAATTCGGAGACGGACAATTCGGAGCGGACAATTCGGAGACGGAAAATTCGGAGCACAGTTTAACCCTAACTCTAACCTTAACTCTAACCCTAACCCTAACCCTAAACCTCACCCTAACCCTAACCATTATAAAAAGTCATATTCTAAAACAGTTTTACAACTTTTTACAACTTTGGGGCGATTTTTGTCCTCCGAATTGTCCGTCTCGAATTGTCCGCTCCGAATTGTACACTCCAATTGTCCGTCTCCGAATTGTCCGGTCACCGACATTTTATATACCAGTAGTTCTCTTGCTGCTATGTAACATTCGTGCCATCGTAATTCATAACAAATTATTAACTATTTATCCAAAGTCCTTATAGATGTACTTCTGGTTCCAGAGTGGACATGATCTGTTGATTGTTGAGGTATAAAATTGATTTAGTGATATTTGTATAAAAAATAATATCTTGCACAAATGTCTTATGCTTTAAAAAAAGAAAACTCGTGGACGAAAAAAAGCTTTCAAGTCAAATGGGAGGAGTTATATTTTGTCACCAAAGACAACAATAAAATTTAGTGCTGCTACGGTTAACTGAACCGAACCGAAATCAGTTTTTCGGTTAAAACCGAACCGAACTGAAGCCACGGTTTTGACCATGCAAATTTGAACGGTTAGTTTTCATAGAGAATAGCAAATACAATGCATGATTATGCATGACTTTAAGTAACCTTCTCTTCTCAGTTAATGTAATTGCCAATAATTGCTACATAAAAGTAAATCTACATAAAATTTACATCACTTAATCATAGGCAGTGCTGGTGACTCATCATAGATATGGCACAAAAGCGACGCTTTCTCTTTTTAACGCTTAAAAGCTGTGCATTCTAGTGATGTTCAAAAACCAAACCGAAACCACGGTTTTTTGGTTAAAACTGAACTAAAACTGACCGAAATTGCACGAGGTGAAACTGTAACAGCTCTAATAAAATTCAATGCATCATCTGTCAACAAATTATAGCCGCTCATAGTCCTCTTTGTCAAGATCCTGTGACTTATGCCAACAAATCAGTCAAGGAAATCTTCAATCTATAGGCCTCACTTTCCAAGATCATGGATGTATTACTACTGAAAAAGACAGTGACAGTCAGGCATTGAATGTCATCGTCTTTGGCGGGAAGTTTGTCGACTTGAAAAACACTACCGGCATACATTGACTCCAGATGATCGAAAAAACTGGATTTCATTATTATCTGAAATCTTCACAGAAGTCACCATCACAAAGAACCACAGTACTGGAAAAGTCTCATATATCACCACACTAACCATCCACAACAATTCTGGTCAACATAGTCCTCTATCCTTGGCAGGCAACCTCTGAGCCACCAAGCTTCAAGGCAATCAGTTATCACAGCGGTTCTCAACCTGTGGGGCGCGACCCCGACGGGGGTCGAATGACGATTTGCCAGGGGTCGCCTGAAGCCTTCAAAAATATGGGGTTGTCTCTTTTTTCATGCGCATAACTTGTAATTGTACAAAATTTTCCAATTTGTAGTTACTCGTTTTTTAAAACTACTGTACAATTGCCATTCGAGGATAGATTTTGCAGACAATTGAATCAAAATGATTTCAAACATTTTAATCGTTGTAGCATTGTTGTTTATAACAGTTTACATTATGAACGAAAGTGATTTTACGGTTGGGGTCGCAAAATCATGGGGAATTGAATTGAAGGGGTCGCGGCACTGTAAAGGTTGAGAACCCCTGAGTTATCAAGATATCAGCGAAAATAGATCAAGCGCATGCTGACACTGCTGAAATGCCACAACCAAGTTTCTTGAGAACAAATTCAAAGTTAGAAAAATTCAATGATGTGACAGAACTGAAGCTTAGATCAATCATAAAAAACCTCTAAACTAAAATCATGTTAATTTGAATCCCCTAACCTATTCATTCTTGAAAAGAATTAGATGAGTTAATTCCATTCCTCTTACTGGTTTATCTGCTGTTTGAAAGAAGGCTGTCTCCCTGATTCTCAAAAACAGCTATTGTACTAACTGTCATCAAAAATCCTGGCCTTGATGCTACTGACTCTTTCAACTTCCGCCAAATAATTATCAACTTTTCTTTCCTCTCAAAAATCATTGAAGGGCTTACTGTATCACAAATGCTATGCTATCTAAACACTGAAAACCTTCCACCTAATCAATCTGGATTCAGACGATTTCACTCAACTGAAATAACCCTCCTTATAATTCTGTCAGATGCTTTTTCTGCCACTAACCTGACCGAATTTATCTTGCTTGCTTGTAGTGATGTTGGCTGAAATATTTCAAGTTGAAATATTTCGTGTGGTTATGAAATTTCTGAAATATTTCAAGGGCTTGCAATTTGAAATATTTCAAGATTTTTTCAATCGTTTTTCTTGGTGCCACATCTATGTTTTTTGTCAATGATATATGTTTTTGCAAGAAGCAAGAGTGGTCATCATCATCAGTGTTTCTGTCTTTCGACAGGTCCGATCGATTGCTTGCTTCTTCTTTGAGTTCTTGGTATCCTTTATCCATCATCCACTCCAACATCATCTTTCTCGGTCTACCTCTCACTCTCTTTCCCTCCATTTTTCCTTCGATTATTCTTCTTAGTAGAGACTAGATAGTCATGCCGGAGGACATGTCCCATCCAATCAAGAGTGGTAGCACTGACATTTTATAAACCTTCAGGTATAAAGAGCGGGATTTCTTTGTATCCAAAAGACTAAACCCACAGAGGGTGTCAATAATATAATGCTTAAATTCCAACTTAATATTTTATAAATAAAAGAAATACAGTGGATCCCACTTAATCGCATACCGCCTAATTGCATAACCCGTATAATCGCATAACAACATAAAAACCCGAACCAGTGTTTTGTGTATCAGACGTCCCGGCTATTGGCATAGCCCAGTTAATCGCATAAGCAAGGCTTGCACGGCACCTATGCAATTAAGCGGGTTTCACTGTACTCAATTAAATTTTGAACAGGCTGCTTAATTAGCAATAGTTATTATAGTTTTGCTGACATATTATGAGCAGACTAAAGGAACCTTTCGCCACAGTATCAATGCAATGTAACAATGTGGTAAGGGGTCATCCATAAATGACATCATGCACTTAGGGGGTTTCAAACATTTGTGATGAAGTGTGACAACGGGGGAGGTTCCCGAAATGTGACTTCACATAATCTAAATATTCTTATTAATACTGCAATGCTATGTTACCGCAAAATGAAGCGTATTTTGCACTTATAATTATTATACAGTTCGTTTTTTTAAGAATTTTTTTCTGAATATTGTTTCAGCTATAATAATTATAATGACTATTTTCATATGAAACATTAATTTTGACATTGGAAAGACGACACGAGGGGTCAACGCGTTGTGGCGTCATATTTGAGGTGGTCTGACTTTTGTGACGGGGGTAAAACTGCCAAAATCGCGTGACAAAACTCATTTATGGATGGCCCCTAATCGTAATGCAGTGGTTTCCAAACTTTTTTCCGTCTGCGGCTCCCTTGCCAAGTCCAGATTTTCCCAATAAGAAGCCAATACATCTGAGCACACATCAGAACCTCTTCTTCTGTCAACAAGTGGTTCATGCAACATGGTCACACTGTCATCAGAGACAGAGAGCATCAAAACATCTCATTCTTTGCCATCAAACAATGAATCTGTCAATTCCATTCATTCTAGTCAGTCTTTTTCATTGTCCTCTTATGCAGATTTTCTCAAGATAATGTTGATTCAGATGATTGCTTTGAAATGCACTGTGTTTCTGATAATGACAGCACTTGACAACTGACTTGAACTGGGTCAAGTAGGTCTACTTAAATTATTGTAGGTTGTAGTACTGTACTGAAGTCTGAATCTATTGATATTACCGAGTAATGAGTTTATAAAGCAAATTTGTAACTTGAATATCTCAAGTCTCTCAACAGCTAAAAGCACAAATCAGAACACTAGAACAGTTCGGTAGTAACTTTACATTGCATTAACATGCTACCTGCTGATAAGCCTAGAAGGTAGTCTGGGTAAACACTTAAAAGCAGCAGAACTGAATTGGTTTCTTGTGTTTATTTCAAGTTTCATAAATTTCTGAAATATATGAATAAATTTCATTGAAAATTTCACGTGACAACAAAATTTCATGAAAGTAAACATCACTACTTGCTTGGTTTGATGTTTCAAGTGCTGCAATGTCTAAAACCCTCATTTGGGATTTCTGCATATTTTTACCAAGTCAGTAACGCTGGTTTACATCGGTGCTCTTCTTGTTAATTTTTATATTTTAAAGACACCTATGAGTTATTTTGCTAAACCAAAACATCCGTATTCACGTTTAATTTGAGTGTTGGCACTTGACAATAAATTGATTTTTTTGGCAAACTGTCCCTAAATGGTTCGCCATCACCGACCTATACCAAAATGAACTTTCTACTTTGGCTTCATGGCTGTAAAGCATGTCTAAAGTTCAAAATTTATTGTCTAGGTCCTACTGTTGGTGAAGAGAGGAGCCCTAGGTTTAGTGCATCAATGCGCAATGAAACCGCATACCTTAAGACACTACTTGATTTATTAACCTGATAACTATTCATCCGGTGACTAAACGACAAAAAATAAGCAACTACTGCGATACCATTAAGGTGCTATATAAATGCACAAGATTTTATCTTTAAAAGTCTTCAAGGCGAAACATCGTTGCAGTAGATAACTCAGTACTATTAACATTTATAATATGCAGAAAATAAACGCCACTAATTTAACAATCATCACATTACACACGATTTACAACCTTAATGGTAAAACCCTATTTTACTTTATTTTTATAAACTAAAATTGTCCTCTCGAGACTCCAAGTAAATAAAATATTGACCAAAGACTATACTATCTTGAGATTTCTATAATAATTCAAATTAAGTAAGTAAGTAGAATCTCGTGGATTTATATAGCGCCTTAATACCGCCACAACAGTAGCTGCTTATCCTTAGGCGCTCAGCCTTTCTTAAAATAGCTAAGGGGAAGTTAAAAGATTAGCCAGGCAATAGTCAACATCCGAAGTGCAGTGAGCCTGAGTGAGGCTAGGTTGTTACAGCTATGGAGGAAATGATTTCAGAAAAAGGAAGGATTTAAGCTTAGACCTGAAGAATTTATAAGATAATGCAGGAATTATAAAAAAAGACTCAGGTTTTATTGTCTAAAAGTGTAAAAGTTTGCGGAGAGAAGCTGGGATCTAGTTTCAAAGTTCAGGTGCGACGTGTGAGAAGTAGTGCTGTTACGGTTAACCGAACCGAACCGAAACCTCGGTTTTTCGGTCAAAACCGAACCGAACCGAAACCGCGGTTTTGACCATGCAAATTGGACGGTTTTGACCCTAGGTTAGGGTTAACGAAGACATAACCTCTTTTTCCAATGCATTTAATGCATTTCAATGTATTAGACCCTTTATTTTGTGTTGGTTTTTACTTTTTATTTCTTTAATTGCTTTCTATTGGTCTTTGTTTATGCTATGTTATTCGAAATTAAAGGTTTAAGATAAATAATGAGAGTTTCCTGGAAAGCAAAGAAGACGAATGAGTGGGTAATGGATAAAGCAGGAGTTCAAAGAACCCTACTGGAAACAGTAAAGAAAAGAAAACTGAAATACTGAGGACATATTATGCGAACAAAGCAGGAATGTCTGGAGAAGGATATAATGCAGGGCACAATGCCTGGATCACGAAAAAGAGGCAGGCCAAGAAAAAAAGTGAGAAGACAACATCAAAGAATGGACAGGACTCACTATCGAGCAAGGCGATAAGAAGAGCAGAAGATCGTAACATCTGGAATCTGTTCATAATGCAACCAATCTTCGGAGCGAAGACGGTTGAAGAAAAGACAAGACAAGACAAGACAAGACAAGGCAAGACAAGACAAGACAAGGGTTAACGCTAACTCTAACCTATGGTTAAAACCCTAGGTTGAGTAAGTAAAGCCAAATAAAATTTCGTGGATTTCTATAGCGCCTTGGAGGCAGCACAGCAGTAGCTGCTTATTCTTAGGCACTCAGCCTCTCCTAAAATAGCTATGGGGACAGTATGTGATCAGCCAGGCAATAGTCAACATCCAAAGGGCAGTGAGGCTAGGTTGCTACAGCTATGGAGGATATGATTTTAGAAAAAGGAATGATATAAGCTTAGACCTGAAGACTTGAGGAGATAATGCAGAAATTATAGAGAAAATGCAGGAATTATAGGAAAGCAGGTTTTTCTAGGTTAGGATTAGGGTTAACACTAACCCTATGACCTCTTTTTTCAATGCATTTAATGCATTTCAATGTATTAGACCCTTTATTTTGTGTTGGTTTTTACTTGTTATTTCTTTAATTGCTTTCTATTGGTCTTTGTTTATGCTAGCAGCTGTGCTGTGGTGGGTCAATGAGGCTTTTGCTTAGCACTGCCTATGAAAAAGTGATGTACATTTTATGTAGATTTACTCTTATGTAGCAAGATGGCAGAGTGAGTTACGTAATGTAGCGTCAGGCTAACCAGGGATATTTTTACACCCTCCTAACACCCTCCCCTCCATTTGAGGTCGACATCCCCTAAAATTTGGTAATGTGGCGATGGCATGCATACAAAATGCATACCAATTAGCTCCGGACACCCCCAAAATTGAGGTAGACACACACCCCAAATCCACAATCCTAGAAATATTCCTGAGGCTAACGGAGCGGGTTCAAGCCCTGTTAGTGCCCCTAGTGGCTTTCACACATGCAGTAATGCCCCCTAAACCACTTTAAATCATGCCGAGTTTAAAATTAGGCCTATTGGCAATTGCATCAACCGAAAAGAGAAGGTGACTTAATTAAAGAGGCCGTCCATAAATGTCGTCACGCGAATTTGTCATTTTTTGACCCCCCTACGTCACGCGACGTCACAAAACGATAGATAGATAGATAGATAGATAGATAGATAGATGGATAGATAGATAGATAGATAGATAGATAGATAGATAGATAGATAGATAGATAGATAGATAGATAGATAGATAGATAGATAGATAGATAGATAGATAGATAGATAGATAGATAGATAGATAGATAGATAGATAGACAGACAGACAGACAGACAGACAGACAGACAGACAGACAGACAGACAGACAGACAGACAGACAGATAGATAGATAGATATATAGATAGATAGATAGATAGATAGATAGATAGATAGATAGATAGATAGATAGATAGATAGATAGATAGATAGATAGATAGATAGATAGATAGATAGATAGATAGATAGATAGGCAGATAGATAGATAGATAGATAGATAGACAGACAGACAGACAGACAGACAGATAGATAAACATTTATTGGACCACCACATGATTTAGTCATCATCATCTTTGCTTTCTGCCAGCTCATCAGCGGCAATAGCTAGACACAAAATGCTTCCAAGAAGTTCTATCTTCTGCAATCGTCTTCCTTCTACTATTGTAATTCCGTTCATGTTCATGTCTTCTCTGATGTTGTCCATCCACTTTTTTCTGGGTCTTCCTCTTCCTTTGTTTCCTTCTATTTGAGTGTAGAGTGCCTTGCCTTGTGCCTTGTCTCCTTTCATCCATTCTGTTGACATGCCCATACCATTTCAGTATTTTTCTTCTAATTTTGTCGACTATTGTAGAGGAGGGTGGGGCAAGAGCAGCCCCTTAAGCTAAAATTGCAGAAAATTTGAGCATTTCAGATGATTAAGAAGCCTCAATTGTATCAGTAAAATATATGACCATTCTTCTACATAATACATGGATAATATTGTCAAATTTTAAAAAAAATTAGGAAAAAAAATAGTTTTACTCGATCGTATAAAAAGGCCCCTCTTGCCCCACACTTGGGGCAAGAGTGGCATCTCTGGCCACTCTTGCCCCATATTAAACCAAAATGTGAACATTACAACAGATTGCAAGTCTAATGCTTTATTATAACATCAAAATGGTTATTATCATTATTAAAAACACACCAATACAATTCAATATTCACCGTGACTAGATCTGTTAGATATAGTGGACTAAAATTAACTTCCAAAAAATGAAACACCAACTGCAAAGCCATCAACTGCAATGCCATCGCTGACAACAAACAACAGGCATGGTGATCAATAATTGGTATAATTAATGTGTTAAAAAATAGAATGTAATTCACTGATACAGATGGGGCATGAAAGGTCATACGGGCACTCATGCCCCGTAATAGACGGCCAGTCTTGCCCCGTAATACTGAACCTTAGATCGGCCTGCTAATTCGGGATTCTAAGCCGGTTCCTACTCCCAACTATTGCTGCTATAGAACCCTTCATTATCGCTCATTCTAACGCACTTATAAATGCATCGTCATTATAAACCATAACGGAGTTATAAAACAAAATATTGCATGCTAAATTAATAAGAAAAATGTCTAAAACTTAAAAGCACTCAAAATACCCTTATAAATATGAGTTAACTTAAATTTATTTCGGTTTTTCGAAGCTCCAGTAGGTCTCCCGCAACACTACGATGTCAAAAAATGTATAAGAATATAGATAAGCTGTCAAGTGACGTGTCTACTCTTGCCCCGCCGGCCACTCTTGCCCCACCCTCCTCTATCCTTCATGTTGAGACGTTGTCTGATGTCTTCGTTTCTTATTTTTTTGTAGTCAGACATGCAACGTACGTAAAGTAGTAGTAGGCCTACGGTTTGACACAGCAAAGATGGGGACACAAGAAAATGTGGTTTTAATTCGTTTCATCGCTCTTCTGAATTTTTGCATATCTATAGCCTACTGTCGCACTAGTCCTTGCATTGTCCAGGATTCTCCGTAAGCACGCCATTTCGGCCACCAGTAGCCTCCTTTCGTCTGTTTCTTTCATGCTCCATGTTTCTGCTCCATATATAGTTTGTGGGACTACTATGGTGTTGTATATTGCGACTTTTATGTTTATGTTTATGTCTTTGCTGCTCCAGTTTTTCGCACCTCTACCCATCTTTTGCAGTCCTTTTGGCGATTTTCTGTTTTATGTCTTCTTGATGACTTCCATTACTGGCAATTTCTCCTCCAACATGATTTAGTAATATGTCGTAAATATCACAAGTAAGTAAAACGAAATGAGTTTTCCAAAGGGACGCAGAGGGTTAACTCTGACCTGCGCCCAAGCATGACTTTATAACTATGTAACTATGTAACTAGGGAACAATTTAAATATACTAGATCAATACAACAGTAAACTATTATTTCTGCAAGGCTTAGGTGTTAGTAAGCATGCATTTCCAGGCAGATTTGGTTGCGATTTTCGCGGAGGGGTTAGGAACAGGATGAACAGTTAAAGAATGTGACAAATTTAGCGAAGCAGTGGTTGTCTAATTTCTTTCGAAAGGAACTTATGGGTTGTGCTTGTACAATTTCATCACTTATTCCACGTATGCTGTCTTCTCGTCCGATTATTTCCATCTGTCAGACCAGGGGGGCCTCCAAAGTACGGCCCTCAGACCGGATACGACCCGCCAAGGTCTTTAATCTGGCCCGCGGTAAGAAATGCGCACATCTATCACAGGAATATCTTTTTTCGCTGTCTGTGTCATAGAAATAGAATTTGAGTGTCCAGACCTACCTTGCCATATTGCCAGATCTACCTTGCCGTCAAAATTAAGACTCTTTGAAAACCCTTTTGCCGTCAAAATTAAGACTCTTTGAAAACCCTTTTCACTATGTCATTGAAGACTTATCTTCTGATTTACTAATAAAAATTATTGATTTGCAATCCAGTGAAAAGGGTGCGCGGTGGAGCAATGGTTAGCGCACTGGTCTGCCAAATTGCCAATCTTTGAGTTCCGTGGTCCATCTCCCGGCGCGCGGCAGAAACTTGTCTTTTGTTTCTGTCCCAAGCGCCCCCAGTTGACTCAGCTGTGAATGAGTACATCGGGTATAAACTCGGTGGAAGGAAAGGTGGCGAGGGAAGGCTTGACAATCCGCCCTCATTTTAGCATCTGCCGTGCAAAGCTGAAGGCGCTAACCCTTCCGTTCTCCGACGGGTCCGCGATGGTCTACAGAGTGTACCTGACCTTAATGCAGTGATATCCTGAAGAACAAATTTAAGGAAGATAGATAGAATTCTAGCCAAGATGAAGTACGTCAAATCCCTCTAGCCAATCTTCTAAACAACAACAACAACCCTACTATATGTAATAAAAAATGATCAGTCTCTCACTTTCCTCTGGAATATTTTCATATTCATTTAAGCATTCGATTGCAACACCGCTCTTAAAAAGGTAAACTCTAAATAAAGACGACCTGGAGAACTATCGTCCTGATTCGTCCTGACTCCTGATAGATAGAATTCTAGCCAAGATGAAGTACGTCAAATCCCTCTAGCCAATCTTCTAAACAACAACAACAACCCTACTATATGTAATAAAAAATGATCAGTCTCTCACTTTCCTCTGGAATATTTCATATTCATTTAAGCATTCGATTGCAACACCGCTCTTAAAAAGGTAAACTCTAAATAAAGACAACCTGGAGAACTATCGTCCTGATTCGTCCAATATAAAACTTGTCAGTCATTTAAAACCGCACTGAACGTGTTGTTCTCTGTCGACTCAGACAATACATTACTTCAAACTCACTTCTCAACCCCATTCAATCTGGTTTCACTAAGCATCAGTCTACCGGAACTCTTCTTGTTGCTTTATACGGGCAAGCTGGTAACCGCCATCAGTCAACAGAAAATTAACTTCCTGTCTGTCTGCTCGATATCTCAGTTTGCATTCGATGCCATTGATCATGATATTCTAGTAAAGCGCCTATCGACATCATCATCAGCAGCAGCATTTTTGCTCTCTGCCAACACTAGCCGCAATAACCAGACACAAAATGTTTCCAAGAAGTTCTATCTTTTGCAAATCCTTCTACGACTGAAATTCCTTTCATGTTCATATCTTCTTTGATGTTGTGCATCCACTTTTCCTGGATCTTCCTAGTGGAGGTGCACCAACCACGAATGACCTAGCGGTGTTATATTTAATATGTTACATTTAATATATACTATTGCTTATGCTGCTAGTCCAATTGGACAAATGGGACTAGCAGTCGCGGCAATTGGAAAATTAAATAAAATTTGGGCGTCAACAGTGTTAGCCATAGACACAAAAACTATGGTATACAAGACAATGATATTGCCGATCTTAATGTATGGATGGGGTGCATTGGATCGACCTTCTAGTGGTGCACCCCGTGAGTACCCAATTCTATCGGGGAAACTAACGATCCTACCTCGCCGAAGGCATTCGCTAGAAGAAGAATGTTTGGATCTGAATGCTGGAAGATGAAGAAAGAAGATGAAAGAAAGATACTAACTAACGTTCGCAATGGCATGTTTAAGAATAATGTTAGGAATCACAAGAAGAGGCTGGTAACCGCCATCAGTCAACAGAAAATTAATTTCCTGTCTGTCTGCTCGATATCTCAGTTTGCAATCGATGCTATATTGATCATGATATTCTAGTAAAACGCCTATCGACATCATCATCATCAGCAGAATTGTTGCTCTCTGCCAACACTAGCCGCAATAACCAGACACAAAATGTTTCAGGAATATATATATATATATATATATATATATATATATATATATATATATATATATATATATATATATATTATTGCTTATGCTGCTATGTTTCAGGAAAGATCAGGAATGAAAAAATCAGAGAAAGAACGAATATGAAAGACACGTCAATAAACAAAATCCGAAGGAGAAGATTACAGTGGTTTGGACATGTGACAAGAATGGGGAGAAGAAAGACTGCCTCTGAGAGCTCTGCGCTGTCATATTGAGGGAAACAGAAGTAGAGGAAGACAAGATGGATAGATAATATAAAAGATGTCGGAAAACAAAATCTGAACTTAGAATAAGCAACACAAATGGCAAGAGACAGGAAGACCTGGAGTCATCTCGTATCAATCTCATCGTCATCATAGATGATGGAAGAAAAAGATTTCTTTAACATGCTATTTGTTAACAAAATTTACTGGCAAAATAGCCTATTTACTATTATTATTATTATTATTATTATTATTATTATTATTATTATTATTATTATTATTATTATTATTATTATTATTATTATTATTATTATTATTATTATTATTATTATTATTATTATTATTATTATTATTATTATTATTATTATTATTATTATTATTATTATTATTATTATTATTATTATTATTATTATTATTATTATTATTTATTGTAATTACTGTTATTGTTGTTATTCTTACATTATTACTGTATATTATAATGGTGCTCAGTCAAACTCAGTTAAATTAGATTTTGGTGTTCCCAGAGGCCTATTTTAGGCCCTCTCCTTTTCACCTTATATACAATGCCCCTTGGATCGCTTCTTTCACAATTCTCTGCTGACGATACAGTTATTCATTGCCTTTGATGATAAAACCTCTTCTGGGTTACTAGAAAATTTATCCGTTTGTCTGGAAAATGTTCAGTCTTGGATGTTTAATAATAAGCTTGTATTAAACCCTTCAAATACTGAGTTTTTGCTTCTTGGTACATCTTTTAATTTAAGTAAATTTGAGGACATGTATTCCTTTAAATTTGACAGCATTTCAGTTAATCAAAGCCAGTCTGTCCGCAACCTAGGTGTAATATCTGATAAAACCCTGTCTTTTAATGATCACATAAATAAGGTTAGCAGAGCTGCTCATTTTCAAATCAGATATATTCGACGAATTCGTGGTCTTGTGCCGAAACCTGCTCTGATTCCTCTTGTCAATCAGCAGTAGGATTGATTATCGCAATTCCCTTAACAATGGTATGGCCAAATCTAATATACAAAAACTTCAAAGGATTCAGAATTCTGTGGCCCGGGCCATTACAAAAACTCGTAAACATGATCACATTAGACCTGTCCTTCAAAAGTTACACTGGCTTCCGGTAGAACAGATAATTGTATTTAAGACTGGTGTCCTTGTTTTTACTGCAGTCTGGCCAAAATCTATGTTAAACCATCCGAAACATTATCATTCAACAAGATTTGCTGATTCATTGTTAAATGTACCTAGAGCAAACACTGAAATTGGTAAGAGAGCTTTTTTTCTATTTCTGGGCCAAAAATCTGGAACTCTTTCCCTCTGGTTGTCAGATCTTCCAATAAATTGAGCATTTTGAGCATTTTCAGATCTAGGCTTAAAACACATCTCTTCCGACTAGCATTTCCTCCATAGTCTGTCTTGCTGTTTCCCTCTGACTGATCTCTGGAATGACCCAGTCTTTTGCGGATGGATTTGAAGTACCATCGATTGATACCTTTGAGTATTAGAAATGGTGCTATAGAAGTGCGTAATAATAATAATAATAATAATAATAATAATAATAATAATAACAATAATAATAATAATAATAATAATTTATTATTATTATTATTATTATTATTACTACTACTACTACTACTACTACTACTACTACTACTACTACTACTACTACTGATAAATTGGTCGATTGGATAATCGAGGTGGTGGCGGCGGCGGTGGCGGCGGCGGCGGCGGCGTTGGTGGTGGTGACGACGATGGTGATGACGGTTATGGTCATCATCATTGTCATTATCCTCATCATCGTCGTCAAAATCGGTGGTGATCTCATTTAGTAACAGAGCCTTGCAACGTCATTTCATTAGCAAGACATTCTTTAGAAAAACGTTCTTTAGAAAACGTTCTGTTAGATTGTTCTTTTAGTCTATGTTTAGTGAATTTAAATTTTAAATCACAATAATTGACGTGAATACGAGGTAAGAATACGGCGGAGTTTTGTATTTTTTACGAGTTTTATTTCGTTAATGTAATGTCAGACAACAGCGAAATTTGAAATATGTCGACTTGCCCATATTCAGTGGCGGTTCCACGTGGGGGATGAGTGGGGATGAACCCCCCACCGGACTTTCTGAGTTACTTTTTTGCTTGTGAACTTGAATTTTGGGGTAAAAGTCTAGTAAAACTAACTTGGGGATGAACTTTTTTGCTTGGCAACCTATTTTTGGTCAAAGTGTAGTGAAATTGGGGGGAAATTCCCTTTTTCATCCTTTTCGGCTAGTTTTATTTATTTTCCTTTCTATTTTCACCCCCCACCTTTCTAGGAATTCATTCATCCCCACCAAGAAATCTTAGAACCGCCACTGTCCATATTATTATTATTATTATTATTATTATTAGTAGTAGTAGTAGTAGTAGTAGTAGTAGTAGTAGTAGTAGTAGTAGTAGTAGTAGTAGTAGTAGTAGTAGTAGTATTGTTGTTGTTGTTGTTGTTGTTACTACTACTACTACTACTACTACTACTACTACTACTACTACTACTACTACTACTACTACTACTACTACTACTATTATTATTATTATTATTATTATTATTATTATTATTATTATTATTATTATTATTATTATTATTACATAAATGATTTGAGAAACGCTATAGCATAGCTAAGGCGAGGTCAAGAGCGTTTGCATCGCAGTTCATCAGTCAATACAGAATAATAGACCTAGAGTTTTCCGGTAGTTAGTCGTAAGAGGCACGAAAAAGATGCGTCTTGAGTGCGGTCAAGAAAGGTTCCATAGAAGTGATTGACGCCACAGTCGCCGGAAGCGCATTCCACAGAGGAGGGAGAAGAGGGTTTCTTCTGTTTACTCCAGCATCACCGTCTTAGACGGAGGAGGGACGTAAAGACGGTGTCGCATATTGGAACGTAGCTTCTCCAGACGACCTGACGTCATCGGCCGCCTGATGAGCGAGGTCAGGTACTCAGGACAGACGGCCGCTCAGGTCCAGGACACGGAACGTCAGTACTCAGCGTTTGTAGACGATCCGTTCGGAGATCCTGAGCCAGTGTAGTCTGTCTCTAAGCAACGGCGTCGCGCTAGGGGCCCTGTTTCTGGCTACCCGTAGGTTTTTGTTCCTACTGATAAACGTACGGTTTTCCGCGCCCAAGTCGATTACGCGGTTTTTTCGGAATAATTTTTCTCTCGAAGATTTCTGCGTCTAGCGCGGTAGAAACGGTTACTTCAGCGAACTGTTGATGCGCTTATTTCGCCGGTTCAAGCGTCGAATGCAGCGCTGGCATCTCCGGCACCTCTTCTGCACCCCTCCCATTGGAAATCCGGGCGTGGCAGAAGGGGCGGACAGCGGCAGCAGAAACCTATATCTGTTGTCCTGTCTTCGACGGGTGGAACCTGAAAACGGCCGGACACAAGCACTAGTTTATCCGAAACTTGACCGCCATTCCAATCTCCAGATTCTGCGGATCCGAACTGGGTTACTCAATATAAGATCAGTGAGGAACAAGTTTGAGAATATTCCGGAACTCTTTAATGATTTCAACCTCAACGTCATTGTTTTAACGGAAACATGGCATGAAAGCCCTGATAGCGTCGCCATCAGACGCCTTCGTGGTCTAGGCCGTCGTTGGGGCAGCCCGTGCCTTACCAGCGTCAGAGAACTTGGACAGTATCCATTTTGTCAATCACGGAGGAATAACTGTTGTTTCTAGACCCGAGTTGTTCGAGCTTATAACATTGGACAACAAATTTATTGCAAAAGTCATGTTACTTAAATGAAATTAGTCATTTTCAGAAATTAAATTTTATATGCTGAACACGAATAAGGCAATCGAAATGCGAAATTGGCACTAGTTTAGTGTAATCTGCAATTATTGTTTATAACACTATTATTATTATTATTATTATTATTATTATTATTATTATTATTATTATTATTATTATTATTATTATTATTATTATTATTATTATTATTATTATTATTATTATTATTATTATTATTATTATTTATGTTTATGGCAATAGTAATAAGAAAAGGTAAAGGTCAAGTTTATCCATAGGCTAATTGCTCGTGGATGCCGGTGCTGATTCCCGGTTTCATGGCCTTCAGCCCATAGGTGGCTAAGCCATACATATCGGCGGACGGTGGCCAGTCATTCCGCCGAACCTATGGTTTACCTTCGCAATGTTGCCGTTGCTACTCATTTGTTGATGCAACAACCGCCCTCTTGCTAATAAGACTGAGTGGACATTAGGAACTCCTACGTGATCCATTCCATCGGAATCCATTCCGTCGGCGTGCCTGCCCAGCGTGTAACCACTTCTGCCGTCTTCCCGCCTTTGGTTAATGTTTATAAAAATCAAGTTATAGATTAGCAATGTCTTAGATTTCTTTGCCTGTCTATTGTACAGTTGTTCGGGTCATCTCGAGAGAGTTTCTAATAGTATTAAACCAGCATTCTAGTGGACCATTTGACCATTTTCTATTGTATCTTTGTTCTACTGTTGCGATTTCATTATGAATACGTTCGCCATGTTCATCACTGACCATTCCAATGTTGCCCCGAATGAATTCCATACGAGAATGAAAGAAATGGATCATTAAAAACATATTGCAGCCAAGTTTCCGAGACAATAAGCAGGTCTTCTACTAATTCATTGAAGTTTTCTGCCATTGCACTACCGAGTCTAGAGACAGCGTGAAAAGCTTTCCATGCTTGTTTCGCATCACCCTGAAGCAATTTGTTTAGCTTGTCGTCTTTGAGGAGCTCTCGAGTCTGATAATCCACACAAACTCCCTCTTGAAACTTTGGCTCGCTGAGTCGACGGACTTTTTCATTCGAGGTTCTTCATCGAACTAGCTTGATGTTGTTATAAAAACGGAGTGTCGAGAGAAGATTGACAACCGCCCTTGACAACAATCCACGTAGGAGTTCCAAGGATGATTTTGATTGATTTAATTCATATAAAATCACGAATTAAACCAACACAGCCAGAGTAGTAACCGGAAGACCCAAAGATCACAAATCTCTAAGCTACCATATCTTAACTAATACAGTCAGTAAGTAAAACCCTAACCACACAATATAGGAATACAATCTGAATACAACATTCACTCCTAGGGAGGATTTTTCCTCAAAATCAATAAAGTCGAAATTATCCAAATTATCCAATTTAACCAAACACAATTAAAGTAATCCAAAGTAATCTCTTTACAGCAATCATGCATACAACAACTTAACTAAAAATACTTTTACAACTTCAACTCAAACTCATTATAAAGCAATTCGACTCAATAAATCAGGAATAATATTGTCCTTTCCTGGTCTATGCTGAATTTCCAAACAAAACTGATCCAACTCTAAACTCCATTTAAACAATTTTTTATTACAACTAGACAATTTGTTCAAAAACTGTAACGGCGAATGATCGGAGAATACAGTAACAGGATTTGATCCAAAATACACAGCAAACATTCTCACAGCAATAATTAGAGCCAAGGCTTCTTTCTATAAGGCCGAATACATTATCTGATGCTTATCTAATTTCCTGTTGAAATAACACACAGGATGTATGACATTCTCGAATTTAATTCAACAAATGCATTCTCCGCTTCATCAGACCACTCAAAAACCATATTCTTTTAAAGTAACTTTGCAAAGGTAAAGTCAATTTTGAAAAATGAGGCAAAAACCTCCTATAGTAACCCGCCAAACCTAACCAAGAAGCAACCTGTTTCTTATTAGTTGGTCTAGGGAAATTAACCAAAACATTTTTTAAAGGTTGTACCGTATTTAACCCCAAATTATGACCCAAGAAATCTACTTCAGCATTCGCAAAAGTACACTTTTAGGATTTACAGTCAAATTAGCTCCTTTAACTCTTGTCAAAACTCTTTTTAAATGTTCAGCACGACATAACTAATCAGCATTAAATACAATCAAATCATCAAAGAAAACAGCACAGTAATCTTGAATACACTTCCCAACCGAGCAATACTAGCTGGAGCACCTTTTAACCCAAAACTCATAAATTTCCATTGATAATGACCATTAGTAGTCACAAACACAGTCAATGGCACTGAGCTTTCTTCCAAACGGATTTGCCAGAATCCCTTTGTCATATCTAATTTAGATAGAAACTTTGCTTTTCGTACCTTGTCAATTAAATTTTCTACTCTAGGCATAGGGAAAGAATCAGCACAACTCAAAGAATTCAATTTTCTGAAATCAGTACACAAACGATCAGAATTATCAGCTTTCCTAACAACCACAATAGGCGCTGACCACTCATAATTTGATTCTTCAATAATTCCCACTTTGAATAATTCTTCAATCTCTTTATCCACTCTTTTCAACTTCTCAGGGTGCAAGTTTCAATAAACTTCTTCACATACTTCTCATCCCTAATAATTGACACATACAGTAGTTACCATTGTCCAATCTCTTCAAAGAATCATCGAAATTCGATTCAAGACAATTTACATCTCCATAATTCTTCATGTGACAGCAGACAGCAGTTTCAAAGTGAGAAAATAATACAGAAACATCGCGTGATTTACAAGCCTTTGTCAGTTTAACGTGATAAACACGTTTACTCTTCTTCCGATCCGGAGTCGCTATAACATAATTATTCCACTGGTCCCCGTTTCTCCAATACCTCATAAGGACAAATACTTTGCTTGTAAAGGTTTTCCCCGTAAAGGAAGTAAAACCAACACTTTGTCTCCGGGATTAAAAGAAATCAATTTGGCATTTTTATCATACCAAACTTTAGATTTAGATTGGAAACTAATATATTTTCATTAGCTGCTTGCACAGACCACTTAATCTTCTCCCTCAAATCCAACACAAAATCAATCATATTAGTTTTTCCAGACTATCTGAAACTTCATCAACATCAACTGGGATATCTGATAACCGAAACTGCTTAATTAAAGACAATGGACCGATCACGTGACGTCCTAACATAAAATCAAAAGCTGAAAAATTGAGACTCTGAACAGGTACCTCTCTATATGCAAAACTTCATCCCAATTTTCAGGATTATTTCCAACCATCGATTTCAACTTGTCTTTCATACTCTGTGGAAATTTTCTAAATTTCCATCGGTTTCAGGATGGTAGGGATGGTAGGTTTTAATGTCATGTATCCAAAATTCCATAATAAAAATTTGCAAAAGACCATACAGAAAATTCGAAGCATCATCTGATAAAATTTCAGTTACAAAACCAAACAATGAAAATGCATTTATCAGACATTAGCAACCTCATGAGCAGAATAAGTTTTCAACGGAAAAGCCAAAGGATAATGTGTTGCTAAATCCATAACAGTTAAAATATATTTACTTCCAGAATCTTTGCACACACTTATGGACCTGCTTCATCGATCGCGATTCTACTCTACGACTCAGAAATAATTGGAAGATTAACCAAAGGAGCTTTGGCCCAGTTTCTGGCAAGTGTCACCAGTTCCTACAAAAAATTCCTAATACTCTGACACATTCCAGGCCACCAAACATTTAACCGATCCAATGTTTACTGCATACCCAGGTGACTGCTAGCTGGGATATCATGAGCTATAAAAAGAATCTTTTCTCTTAACCTGGTAGGCACAGCAATTTGAGTTAACCCAAAATCTGCATCAGGACTTTATTTATCTCTGCATTTCCTAACCAACACATCGTTCTGAATCATAAAACAGATACCATTTGATAATGGTATCAGCATTATGGTTACCTAATTGTTGGTAATGGTTATTGGCTATCTAACACCACAAGATCATACAAAGAATTCAGAGATTTGTAATTTCTCAGCAATTTGACTCAAGCATTTCAAGTCAACTTCAGAAAACAGGTTCTCTACAGGCACCGTTAACGCTGGTTCTGAATTATCATCTTCGGCATTTAACACAATCTTATCCGAAAACAACTCAGACAAATTAAAATCAATTTTTTTCTCAACTTTGGTATTCACATTTGAAACATCATCATTAGCAATGTTCGATACTCTATCATAAACAATATCACTCGCAACTTGCTGCAAAATTTCTTCGATTGTGAACGCGTAATTAGGGTAATGCTTATTTTTAAGTTTGTAAATATCTTCTCCTTACTCCCCTCCATTTTGTTTGTATACGTAAGAAAACAATTCAGGCAAAATATCAGCCTTATTGGAGAATATTTAGAGGTAGCTCAATTACTCAAAAGTTTTGCCGAGATAAAGAGCTTCAATGCATACATACTAGCTTCTAATATAAAGATTTAAACTGAGATTTAAGCTGCAAAACAGTGCAAATGTAAAACCTTGGTTGCAGTATTATTTAAATTTAGCAATTTAATAGTGAGATTGATTGATCATGTAACTTCATCGCCAATCAGCAGTCACCAGTGGACTTTCTCAACTTGCTTGAGACTACTGACATAATGCATTTTCATTTTCCACAGGCATGTTTATTGTTTAATTGTTTATATTGTGTGCTGAGTGTCAGCAGTCAGCAGTACTGACTCAGTAGAGCTGACGTCAGCTCAATGTTGGTATAAATAGTCACATAGAATGTGGATGCTGATTTGTTCACAGTAGCTGCAATATAGAGTGTTTTAGAAACATTTCTTTAATGCACTCGGTTATTACTGCTGTAGTTGCAATCGGTTAATGAAATAGGAACTGGCAGCAACAACTAGATGTCAAAACATAGTCTATCTTCTTGGATCTACTGTGACTGAACGCATGGCACTTGGTTTCTTTCTAAATCATCACATAGAAATGCGTGAAACTATTAGACAGTCATCAACAGCCACTGTCGAAGAAATTGCAAAATATTTGCACAAAGCAAGAATTTCTATAAGAGATGCACAGAACTGTCAAACTAAACTAGAACGATCATTTGAAGAGTGGCGTTTGCTTAAGAATAAAGGCCTGACGTCAGTCTTTGAGCCAACAATCAAAAGAGGCTGAGTTCACTTCTAGATTAGATGATCTATTCGACATTGCCCATGCTCTTAGCATGATACAAATAGATGAAGACAGACAGTTCTTGCTACTTCAAAGAGAAAATGGAAGAAGGGGATCAATGTCAGGTGTAGATGCAATCTTAGAGACGCAAAGGGAAAACGATGAGACAGGAAGAACTGCTTTCCAGACGCCAGCGAATGGAAGACCTGCAAAGAAGGCAAAATGATATCCAGCAGTATTGATATCCAGCACCAGTAGCAGTGATTACGAAACTGATGAGGCCAGTAGCAGTCACGATACATATGCTGAAACTGAAGATGGAGCTGTTGGAGGTTGCAGTTATAAGACTTCTAAAAAGAGAAAGAGAGGCAGAAACAGTATTATAACACCAGAACTTGCAGCTGCTTTGGACAGAACGAAAATGTCAGATCGAAAGGCGATGAAATTCTTGTTGAAACTGCACAGAGCTTATTAGGTCATAACATTGAAGACCTGGCCTTCAATCGCGACTCGATTCGCCGACAGAGAATGAAACACAAATTTCAGCAAGCAGCGACATTAAAAGCTGAGTTGAAAGGCAATGTGCCACTGGTGATTCGCTGGGATGGCAAACTTATTGCTGATTTAACAACCAATGAATATGTTGACCGACCTCCAGTGATTGTTTCTGGAAAAGGACTTTCCCAGCTACTGACAGTTGCAAAGCTACCAAGTGTAACTGGAGAGGCGCAAGCCACAGCTGTGCTCACGGCAGTGGAGGAATGGGGCATAGCAAGCAACATTCGGGCAATGTGTTTTGACACAACCAGTTCTAACACTGGACGTCTTGCCGGTGCTTGCGTTCTCTTGGAGCAGAAAATCGGTACAGACATCGTGTGCAGACATCATGTTATGGAACTGGTCATTGGTACCGTTTTTAAGTATGTCTTGGAGTTGCAACATCGTCTCCAGCATCTCTTAAGCGTTTTAAAAACAATTGGGTGTTTATAGATGGCAAGAAATATGAAACTGGAATGGCAGACGATGCAGTGTCGAGAATAGTGCAAGATATCCGAGACAGCAATGATGGGCACTCATTTTTTAAAGTTAAACTTTAACTAAACTTTTTTTGCAATCAAGCAGTTTAACTTTTTTAAGTAACTAACTTTTCACTGTAGTAGTTTAACTTTAAATGATTTTTGTTTGAAAGAAGGCGTTCGTTTTATACAGTTCCCCGGCCCGTCGAGTCGTCGACTGACAGAGCAAAAGCAGAGAGGTGGGCTGTAGCATGTCGACGAGAGAACTTTACTATCGGGAACATTACCAAATGGACATACATTTGCAACAAGCACTTCTTAGATCCAACTGGGCCAACTCAGATGAATCCGGATCCTCTACAGGCCAACTCCACACATCATGCAATCCTACCTTCAGATAATATCAAATTGCATATTTTCATGGACGGGGCACAGGGCATACGTTCAGTAACTGTTAAAGTCTTATGCCTACTAGCCAAACGGAGTGGCGTCATTTGCCAAAATTGCCTAAAATTTTCCAAAATTTGCAAAAATGCCTAAGATTTGCAAAAATTTGTCAAAATTTGACCATAAAATTATCTCGCCCCCCAGAAAAGTGTGAAATGACGCTACTGGTCAAACGTTTAACCATCCTACATGATATCACTGCAGTTTCACTCGTACTCGTGGGTCGTCGCCTACTAAAATCTCTATAACTAGTTAATTTATTCTGGCTAGGGTGAAGAGCCAACAAGAAATTTGTTTAAAAATTATAACTCACACACACACACACACACACACACACACACACACACACACACACACACACACACACACACACACACACACACACACACACACACACACACACACATACACATACACACACACACACACACACACATATATATATATATATATATATATATATATATATATATATATATATATATATATATATATATGTGTGTGTGTGTGTGTGTGTGTGTGTGTGTGTGTGTGTGTGTGTGTGTGTGTGTGTGTGTGTGTGTGTGTGTGTGTGTGTGTGTGTGTGTGTGTGTGTGTGTGTGTGTAGACAAATTAAGACAAATTAAGAAAAAAACGGCATGACCACATTTTACTTAACGCTATATTAGACATTGCCTATGCACAAGTTCATACTTTTTCCGGTCTGCACTCTAGCCAACGTTTTAATTCAACCACTGAATTGTTTGTAACATCACTACGGCGAAGTTTTGCTCCTGGAACGTCTGATTCTAACAGCTTTATTTCGAAAAAGGCGCTGCTTGCAGTGCTTGACGCCTTGTCCACTAGCACTTCGCTGTCCACATTTGCATAAACAGCTGAGCGCAGTTTGACCTATTTATTTTAATTAGATGCATGACGTCACGAAATCGCTTAGGCGATAAGCCTAATTAAAAGCAGTTTAACTTATGACTTTTTACAACTTTGACATGACCTACTGAACTAGTAAAACTAGGCTACAAGTTGCAATGAACACGATTTACGATTATAATTTCATATATAGCACAATTTTAACAATAAATATAATAATAATAACGGTAATAATAATAATAATAATAACTCATAATTGGAACAGGTAATTCTGCAGTTGACATGAAAAAGTATAGCCTATGCGTGACTTAGCCTGTGCTGAAAGTGGCATAGAATCTGAATAACTCAAGTTTAACTATTAGCCATTTAACTAACAAGAATTCAGTTTAACTAATGCCTTAACTAAACTTTTACCCAACCAGTTTAACTTTTGATGCAACTAAAAAAAGTAGTTTAACTAAAAGTTAACTAATTTTTAGCTAACTTTTGCCCATCACTGCGAGACAGTATCATACAGTTTGCATTCACATATCTGTCAGAGAGTCAGCCAATGGATGACTACCGGGAGTTCTTAGAATCGATTGTCATCTTTCTTGGTTCAGTTCCACCTGTTAGAGGAGTCAGATTCAAGACACCGGGGGCCAAGCATCATGCTCGTTGGCTGTCGAAAGTAATTTATAGCATGAAGATATGGATGTTTCGAAGCCAGTTCCATTTGACAAAATCAGAGGAGAATGGACTGAGTGTGTGTGTGTGTGTGTGTGTGTGTGTGTGTGTGTGTGTGTGTGTGTGTGTGTGTGTGTGTGTGTGTGTGTGTGTGTGTGTGTGTGTGTTGCAGCTCGTGTTTACCTGAAGGCTTGGATAACGGCTCCTTTAGCAGCAAGTGCACCATATGGCGACTTTCAGTTGCTAAGATCGCTACTTGCTTAATCGACATTTAATCCGATTATATCAAAAGCAGCAGCCGAAAAGTTGTCCAATCACTTATGGTACTTGTCTTTTGAGCTGGTCAGTTTGGCAATCTTTGACAGCAATGTGAGTATACCAACCAATAGACAAATGGTACATGCAATGAGAAACACCAGCGTTCAGCAAGAGCAAACAAGGCGCATAACAGTGGGCCTGCAAACATTAATAGAAAAGAATTTTGTTGAAGAATTTTTCATGACATTATTTGAAGTGATGAACCTCCCACACGCATTCATAGATAAGGACCCAGAATTATGGGAGGCACAGGAGGATTATAAGGAAGCGGCAAAGACAGTTCATGCAATGAGCGTGGTGAATGACCACGCAGAACGTGGTGTGGCGCTTATACAAGAACTGAGCGGCCTCATAACCAAAGATGAGTCTTCAGGTTTGACTACAGACGGTTGCGCAACACAGGCAGGCTTATCTCGACAGCAAGAAAGGGACATTGTCATGGCAGCGTAGTCGGTCAACACTGTAGACAGATATACTGTACTTCTTTAATAACTTCTTGTTTAAACAGTGAACAGTTGCAGTCTGTAGTCTTTACCTAATGAAAGAGTATCAATTAAAGATTCAAAATAGATTCCAGTGAGACAGATTTAGTGAGACTAATGGTATGAACAGATGGTATGAATATATTACAGAACTATACAATGACAAACAAGAGAGAGTACAAGCCTAGAGGTAGATGGACCTCCAACGTTAGAAGAAGTTGTAGGGGCTTTGAAGAAGATTAAGAAAAACAAGTCAGCGAGTCGAGACAACATAGTAACGGAGATGGTACTTGCAGCCGGAGAGATAGGAACAAAGAAATTGACAGAAATGGCTAACATCATGTATGAAACAGGGTACTTGCCACTGGAAATGTGCCAGTCAATATTCATTGCAATACCCACAAACCAGGAGCAACAGAGTGTGGAGATCACAGAACGATAAGTCATATAAGTCATATAACGAAGATAGTTCTACGAGTACTGCTTGAAAGAGCAAGGAGCAGGACTAGAAATGCAATAGCAAAAGAACAATATGGCTTCAAAAAAGACTGTTGGTTCCGAAA
The DNA here is from genome assembly GCA_018105865.1 of Metaphire vulgaris. NCBI lineage: Eukaryota > Metazoa > Annelida > Clitellata > Crassiclitellata > Megascolecidae > Metaphire > Metaphire vulgaris. The sequence goes on from CM030871.1 coordinate 6,959,404, forward strand.
TGCAATTTTTGTACTAAGAATGCTTGGGGAACGATGCATAGAGATGCAAAAAGATTTGTATCTATGTTTTATTGATTATGAAAAAGCATCTGATAGCGTGGTGCATGAAACTCTATTTACAGTCTTGGAGAATTCAGGAATTGATGGGAAGGACTTACGACTGCTGCAGGATTCGTATTGGAAACAGGAAGCTGCAATCACGATTAACGGAACTTTAGGCAAATGGATAAAGATACGGAAAGAGGCAGGACAGGGATGTTGAATGTCGCCAGACTTTTTAAACTTATATGGAGAGGAAGTCATAAAAGCAATTGAAGATCTAGAAGGTGTCAAACTTAGAGAAAGAAACATAAATAATCTTAGCTTTGCAGACGATGCAACTGATTCAGAGGAGAAACTGCAGGAACTTATAATTAAATTAAAGTAATTAATTAAATTAGCAATAGAAAGAGAAAGAAAAGGTTTAAAGATCAATATTAAAAAAGACCTTCTGCATGGTGATTACCAAGAACAAAGTAACACCCACATGCAAAATAAGACTAAACGGCAATGAAATCAAACAAGTGGTACACTTCAAATACTTAGTCAGTATGATAACCAGCGATGGGAAATGTGAGAAAGACATAACATCAAGAATAGGATTGGCCAAGGCAGCCTTCTGTGAACTTAAAACGATACTTACAAATAGGCACATCTCTTACGAGACACAATTAAGAGTGCTCAAAAGCTATGTTTGGTCAGTACTCTTGTTTGGAGCAGAAACATGAAAATATCCAAGGCCATGGAGAGGAAATTTGGAAGCCACCGAAATGTGGTTTCTGCGAAGGATGCTGAAGATTTCATGGACGGAAAAGAAAACCAATGAAGAGATTTTGAATGAAATTGGAATAGAAAGAAGTCTAATGGCAACCAACCAACCAAGGCATGTAATGAGGAAGGAAGGCATGTAATGAGGAAGGACTGGAGCATTTGGCAATAACCGGAAAAGTGGAGGGAAAAAAGCCAGAGGAATGATGTGAAACACATATGTAGACTGCCTACGAGAAGGAATTGAGGGAATAATGAATAACATCGAACTAATAAGAGGATGTCAAGATAGAACAAAGTGTAAATCCATGGTCGCTAACGTAGAAATAAAGGTACACTCCATAGGCTCAGCGCCCGTACGGAGAACCGAAGGGTTAGCGCCTTCAGTTTTACATATCAACGGCTGAATGAGGGCGGTTGCCAGCCTTTCCCTCGCCGCCTTTCCTTCCACCGAGTTAACATCCGATGTACTCATTCACAGCTGAGTCGACTGGGGGCGCTTGGGACAGAAACAACCTAAAAGTTTCTGCCGCGGCCGGGAGTTGAACCACGGACCTCAAGATTGGCAGACCAGTGCGCTAACCACTACACAGCACCTAAAGAAGAAGGAAACGAAGAAGAAGAAGAAGTAGAAGAAGAAGAAGAAGAAGAAGAAGAAGAAGAAGAAGAAGAAGAAGAAGAAGAAGAAGAAGAAGAAGATGATGATGAAGATGAAGAAAGAAGAAGAAGAAGAAGAAGAAGAAGAAGAAGAAGAAGAAGAAGAAGAAGAAGAAGAAGAAGAAGAAGAAGAAGAAGAAGAAGAAGGCGAAGGAGGAGAAGAAGAAGTCTTTACAATTTTTGACTTTGCAATTTTAAATGTTGTTGCTTCCATTTTAAAATACTGTTTGACTTAAAGTGCGTAGTTGATATGCACCCTTGTATCTTTTTTTAAGATAAATTAGCTATAGTGACCATAATCGTTACCTATCAGTTTATCGAGCTAAAATAAGTAATGACTAATAGTTACCATAAGAGGTTCAAACTTTTTTGCTAACGATTTTAGCTAAAGAGGAATAGTTTGAGGGGGTAAGACTACTGAAAATCGCGAAAATAATTTTTTACTCTGTTTAAGCACCACACTAGTAATTACATTAACACTTGAAATCGTCGAATTAGGATCTAGGAATAGGATGTTTGATTTGTCCGCCATTTTACTCAACACGATTGATTGACTTAGTTGGGAGAATACGTTACGTATAATTTGATCTTTGATCTTCTGTTGATAATAAAGATCAAAATCACCGAAAAAGTGATTTCAAGTCAGAGTCAAAGATCACTATTAAAAAGTGATCATGGATTGTGATCTTAGATCGTGATCTTAGATCATTTGATCTAAGGTCACTCCCAACACTGTTAATCATTTCATTTCATTACTCCTTTGGGCAAATGATCAATCACACCTAGCAAAATCAAACCATTTGAGTAATTGCTCTTCAAATTAACTTCTACCAAAGGAATTTCAGTAACCAAACCATCAACACAACGAATCAATCTCACTTTATTAGTATCAACAAATTCATCGTGTCTCAACAAATCCTTTCGTACTAAACTCTGAAGTGAACCCGAATCTCTCAGTAAAACAAACTCATGACAAAAGCCATCATCTTTACACAAAAACCCATTAGAACAAAACTTCTGAAATTGAGGCTCAACCATTTGTTTCAAAGATTTTACAGAATCACTCTTACTGTCTAAAATTTTGTCGTCAAATTGACATTGAAACTCAAAATCAACCACACTCTCACTTTAAAGTGGATTACTGCCTTAAAATTTAACCCTTTCTCTTTTCGCCATCAATTTAGGACAATTTGACATCGTATTCTCATACTACTTTTACAATAATTACAATGAATTTGAGGACCAAATTTATCCCCAGAGCTTCTTGTAAACTTGGGTGATTTGAGTGACCACCCCGAATAACTTTTTTGTAACTCTTTAGAACTCCCACTGAAATTCAGATCATCTGACTTTCTTCCAGATTCAAAACCTCCATCGTACCTCTTAGGTTTATATTGAGATGAACTTTCAGAATTACGTGGTTTATATGAATTTTCAGATTTATGCAACACCGCATATTCATTAGCCATCCGAGCAGCTTCGCTTAAACTAGCCGGCTTTTATCCAAAAGCCACTGTTTCGATTGAAATGACAAACACTTGGCAAACTGTTCAATCTTACAAACTTCAAGTAGTTTATCTAAATCTTTATCACATCCAGTACTATGAATCCATCTGGTAAAAGGCTTGTTCAAACGAAAAGCAAATTCAGAAAAAGTTTCGTGAAACCCTTTAATCAGACTACGAAATCTCAACCTATGAAATTCAGGTACACGTTCAAGATATAGAATCAAAGGCTTTTGTATAATCTACAAAGCACATGTACAATGGTTGTTGAAATTCTTTCGCTTTTTCCATACTAATTCTGAGATTAGTTATTTGATCTCTAGTTCCTCTCCCTTTCCTAAAACCAGCTTGTTCTTCTGCCACTTCGTCCTCCATCTTTTTGTCAATTCTATTCAGTATTACTCGAAGCATGACTTATATGTGGTTTATATGAACTTCAGAAGATATGGAAAGACAAACAAATATCACTGAAAACAAAACTAAAGCTATACAATACACTGATCAAACCAATTCTATTATATGGATCAGAATGCTGGACCATAAAGAAGAAAGACGAAAGAAGATTAATGACTGCAGAAATGAACTGGTTAAGAGGAATAGCAGGAGTCAGCAGAAGACAAAGAATAAGAAATGAAACGATCAGAGAAAAGAGAGAGCAAAAAGAAACGATACTCGAATCAATACAGAAACGAAGACTGAAATGGTTTGGTCATGTTGAAAGAATGCATGAAGAAAGACTACCAAAGACTATACAACTATGTTGAAGGGAAAAGAAGAAAAGGAAGACCAAGAAAAACATGGATAGAAAACTTAAAAGAGGATGCAGAAGAAATGCAAATGAACTTCATCCAATTGACCAGAGCAGCAAGAGACAGACAGAAGTGGAAGGAACTCGTTCAGACCCATCGTCCAACCCAATAGGGAAAGACGGAAGGAAAGAAAGAAGAAAGAAGAAGAAGATTTAGAATAAAACAACACTCAATTATAATTTGACAAGAACAACAGTATCAATCAACAGTAATTAAATTGTATTTTAGAGTGATGATCTTAAAAGTATTTCATCTCCAATTTCACAGTTCAGCTCATTTCTTTCAATGAAAATGTTCCACCTGTACCGGCCTTTGACATCCGTGTAATAATTGAAAATGATGGACACCAACTTAGAATGAGTTAGCGTCGACATCAGAAACCACTTTTCCACCAGACAATTGAAAATGATGAACACCAACTCAGAATGAGTTAGCGTCAACGTCAGCAACCACTGTTCCACCAGATAAATTATGAATTGACAATGATGACCACTGACTTAACTGTCAGCACCAACGACCAACTTGAAAATGAAGGACACCGACAACATTTGTCAGCGTCAAAACTCGGCCACCAACCGAATACTTCAAGAATATTGACAACCAACTTTGTGACAGACGAGCACCGACACGAAGTCAGCACCAAAATCCTGACGGATGACAGAAAAATTCTTCTCAAAAGTATTTCAATCACAAATTGAATACTGCAAATCGACCATCCCGAAGGATGAAAGAAAATCACTTCAATCACAAAATAAATGCTGCAAATCGACAGTCCAAACTTCCAGTCGTAATATAATGTTCAATTTAGAACTCTGGCATCTCATCCAAAAAAATCTTCTTGCAAAAATTTCCACGGACATTGCAATACACAGACAAAAATCAATCAGACTCAGCTACAGGAAATCCAGAATTGTCAACATACAAAAGCATCCGCTTTTCCAATTGCGTAAAAAGTATTCATCAATGAAGAGAACTCTTCAATTAGACACAGATTGTACCACATAATAGAATTTGGATAAGAAAATATTCAACTTTCTTAACGTGGCCGCGTGGCCTTCAGAGCAGTCAACAAAGTTCATCAAAATTTCTCCAATCACGGAAAAATACGAGCAGGCTCGGATCCAATCCTCCACTTATTATAAAAACGGAGTGTCGAGAGAAGATTGACAACGCCAAGGATGATTTTTATTGATTAAATTCAAATAAAATCACGAATTAGACCTACACTAAAGGTGCCTTTCCACTCGAGGTCAACCAACGCGGCAAGTCACCATGTTGACGGCGCGCGCGCTCCACCGCCTGAATGATAAGCCGGTTTCAAATGGCTACGTTTTCACTCGCGGGTTGCGAACGTGGGCACACTGGGGAGGGGGTGAAACCAACACGTTGAGCCGCCGCCTGAGCGTGGATGCACATTCTTTTGAGCCGTCGACGCGGTGATTTTTACTTTTCAACCAATCATGAGTCAGTTCAAAAGTCGAAGCCCGCCAAATTACAGTAACAACAACAGTCAACAGATAATCGTGTGAAAATGGCGAATTTTTACAAGAATGAGTTTGACGTAAATATTTTAAACGAAGTGGCTCAGCGTCCGATATTATGGGACATAAAGACAGATGAGTATACAGATAGCGAGAAAAAAACCGACAGTGTGGCTTGAGATTGCCGAAAACTGCGGACAACTCCATGCTCTATATACGACAACTGCTGTTCAAAGGCAGCATAGTCCATGCGCACAAAATTGCGGAAGGACTCATTGTCTACCATCATCAGCTCCGCGAAGAGGCAATGGTACGCTCCGTGCAATTCTCTGCACCTTATCCACGGTCTCACCCAGAACTTCCTTTTCCGCTGAGATTTCTTTTCCTTCTGATCTGATGAAACACGTGTTAACGCTGCCGTTACGGTAACCATCATCAAACAACACAAGGCAACTCTTTCCTCGTCAGCCATATTGCAGTTTGCGCTACATCAAATGTTCGTGGGCGTGGCTTTTTTAGCCCGTATGCATTTCGAGCTGCTTGCGGTTTAGTGCGGTGGAGCGCGCGCGCCGTCAACATGGTGACTTGCCGCGTTGGCCGACCTCGAGTGGAAACTTAAACTTAGCATGATTTAAAGTGGCTTAGAAGGCATTACTGCCTGTGTGAAAGCCACTAGGGGCACTGACGGGGCTTGAACCCGCTCCGCCAGCCTGACGCTCCAGCACGTAACCCACTCTGCCATCTTCCGCCCCCGAAGGCACCTTAAGCCAGAGTAGTAACCGGAAGACCCGAAGATCACAAATCTCTAAGCTACCATATATTAACTAATACAGTCAGTAAGTGAAACCCTAACCACTCAACATAATAATACAATCTGTATACAACAATGCGAAGGGGCGAAAGCAGGATTTTGTCAGCCTCGGTATTCTTCTCTCCATCTCCTACATTTGGCCTGTGAGTCCGCTCCTTCAGCAAGTAGCGCAATTCCCTCGCTCGGCTATCCCAGTGACATAAGAAACACACGTAACCTGTACAGTATATGCCTGCTGCAAAGTCTACTACCTTCGAATCACCACAGCTGTACTTGTTACTCCATGAAATTCAGTAGCTGCTTCAGATTATCGTATATACTTGCCCTGATAGAATAGACGGAAGATTTATATTGTCTTAAAGCTCCGTTTCAAAGTCTAAAACAGTTTCGTTCCTATGGGTCATAAGTAATTTATAAGATATTCAATTAAGGCAATCAATATCGGGACAAAAGATCAGATTACCCTCCTTCCTGAAGAAGGGCTCCAACTGCTGGCTGCACTTTGGATATCGCACGAAGTCTTAAATGTTTGAAATGCTCATTATTTATGAATAATCGCGTAGTAGGGTACATAAGTACAATAACTGGGCAGTTACCCTCTAACAAATAGCATCAATGTTTAAGCATAAATAGGCACGCCTATGCAGATGATACCCAAGTATATGGGAGTTGTCACTCAGCTCTCACCCAACAACTATAATCACGAATTACGAACTGTGTCGCAGAAATGACAGAATGGCTATGCTCAAATCGTCTTCAGCTCAATACTGCGAAGACAGAAATCTTATATCCATAAGGCAACCGGAAGACAGCAGCAATCCACCTCGGTCCGGATTAATGGTTGCGATATCCATCCAAGCCCCTACGTCAGAAATCTCGGCATCTATACCGATAATACCGCCACGACGAAGCAACACGTGACACGCACCGTCGCCAGCTGCTTCGCAGCACTGCGGTTGATCCGCAGCATACGACAATATGTCTCCCTTACTGCCCTGAAGACTTTGATCAGTGCCTTAGTAAACTCGACTATGGTAACGCCACCTTAGCAGAGCTCCCGATAACCTCCTCGACAGACTCCAGAATTTACTTCATGCGGCTGCACGCCTGATCCATCGATCAAGGAAGTATGATCACATCACGCCACTGTTGGTCGACTGGCTCTCAGTCTCCGAGCGAATGACTTATATGTTGGCAACTTTAGTCTTTCGGTGCCTGCACGACATCGGTCCCTCCTATCTCCGGCGTGAACTCCAGAGATCGGCAGACATAGACAGTAGAAGGCGTCTGCGATCTGGCTCCACTCAAGCACTCCTCGTGCCGCGTATACGCCTTGCCACTGCCGGCGACTGTGCCTTCCCGGTTACCGCAGCGAAAGCCTGGAATCGTCTTCCCACCTGTGTCCAAACACCACCTTCTCTGGACATATTTAAGAAGCGACTTGAAGTTGTTCGAAGCTGTTCGAGATCAGCTATTCTGTTAAATCCTGACCACTATTATTCATGTACTATGTAATGTGTTCAAGTAGTCCTCCTAGGACGATTTACCACATAAATAAATCGACTTTCAATAGATAAATAAATAAATTAATAAAATAAATAAATTATCACATTTTCATTTTTATTCATTTGTATACTTCGCTGTGTTTTGTTCTTTTAGATTCAATGTCAAAGTCACTATTGTACATCCGTCTTTTCTTATTATGTATTGGCTATGCTGACATTTCGTGGAGTCTCACAGGTGTGAAAAATTATTTCTACTGCTTTAATTACACTTGGTCATGTGTTAGAAACAGATAATCGTTACTCGATTTGCTGAGTACTCAGAGCGCAATCACCTTTTACCAGTTCATCAATCTGCATATCGGCGATTTAACTCAACTGAAACAGCGGTGATTAAAGTCCACAACGACCTCGTGCGCGCCATAGATGATGGCAAGGTCACTGCACTTGTACTTCTTGACCTCAGCTCGGCTTTCGACACGGTGGATCATGAAATACTGCTGTGTGTCCTGGAGGAACGTTTCGGAGTCAGCGGAATTCCCATTGCTGGTTTCGTTCTTACCTCACTCGACGCGAACAGACATTTCGCCTCCTCAATGATTCCTCGCAAGATTTGTCTATCGAGTGCTCTGTGCCCCAGGGCTCGTCTCTGGCACTGATTGCCTTCATAACATACACGGAAGACTTTGCCCTCATTTTTCAACATCATGATCTTCGCCATCACATATTTGCTGATGATAAACAGATCCACGACCATGTGGACGTTAAAGATGTCGGTCTTGCTCTTGGTCGTCTCCAAAATTGCATCACAGAGGTCCAAGGGTGGCGTTCCTCACGACGATTGCAACTTAATGCTTCCAAGACTGAGCTTGCATGGTTTGGCTCACATGATAACATGCTTAAGCTGTAACACGGATTGCAGCCTGGCACTTCAGGGCACCATTGTCCGCCCTTCTTCCGTTATCAGAGACCCCGATTCGACAATGAATTGACCATGAAGCAACATGTTGGACAGTAAGCCATGAGCTGCTTCTATCACATACGACGTATCCGCCAGATTTGTCGAATCGCTGGCAAAGAAGTCGCCTCGCAACTGGTTTCCGCGTTTGTTCTGCCCGGACTAGACTATTGAAATTCCGCTCTTGCCGGCTTTCCAAAGTCTACACTAGCTGATTCTGCAGCGCGTATTCCGATTCTGCAGCGCGTGGTCTCGAGGTTTCAGGTCCAGCATCAGACGTGCTGCTGCACGTCTGATGCCAGACCTGAAACCTCGAGACCACGTTACTCCGGCGCTTCGTGAACTTCATTGGCTTCTAGACCAGTCACGGGCCAACATCACCCGCCAAAACGACCAGGCCTACGATCAGCCTCTACCAGCCAATACCAGAAACCTCGTCTTCGGACAGTCATGGGGCAACGAGCCTTCTTGTACGCTGGACCACATGCCTGGAACGCCCTTTCACCAGCGCTACGAAACATAAAGTCGCCCGTCGCTTTTCGTGAACAGTTGAAGACACACACACACACACACACACACACACACACACACATCTGTTTAATTTTGCTTATAATAATTGACATTAACTGCTGTAATGCGCTTGCCAACATTAATTGATTAGGCGCAATATAAATAGCTAATCAAATTAAATTAGTTAAATAAAAACAATAAAAACGCACTAGCCCGGGCAGCAAATCACTATAAAGTTCTGTCATATTTCACCTATACTAAAGTCACTGCACTTGCTTAGAATATCCGAACGCATCCAACTCAAGATAATAACGATTACATATAGTTCACTTCTGCAGTCTACCTTCGAAAATTCTTAACGCCTCAGCCTCCTGGACCAACAAGTTCGTCACCTCATCTCACACTGTCACGTGCATCTTTCACAATGTGCAGCCGCGCTTTCTCATACGCCGCACCAAAACTTGAAACTCGATTCCAGCTTTCCTCCGTCGCTTACGATAGGGTCAAACAGCAAGCTCCGAATCCTCATTTCCTTTTATTCGTTTACTATTCCCTCAAGCCTTTATATATACGCCTAAAACTTTCCTATTCCAAAAGTCATTTCCTGCATATCTGTAACAACCAGACCCGCCGCCTCACGGATCAGGGATATTTTGACACCTTTAACACCCCTAACACCCCCCAATATGAGGTCGACACCTCCCAAACTTAGGTAATGTGATAATGGTATGCATAAAAATGTATACTTATTTAGCTCCGGACCCCCCATTTGAGGTCGACACCCCCCCCCCCAAATTCACAATCCTAGAAATATCCCTGTCGTGGATGCACTGCCATTTGAATGACCGACAACCCACCTTTCCTATAACTATTTCAAGAGGGATTGGGCGCATAAGAATAAGCAGTATCACTTTCCAAAGTGCTATATAAATTTATAAGGGATTTGACTTACTTACTTACATAATTAGGGCGGGAAGTTAGCAAAGTGGTAACAATGTTGGACGATGGAGCAAGGAGGTCGCGGGTTCGAGCCCCGCAGGAACCTAAAGGTCGACTCAGCATTTTTCGCGGTGGTAAAATGAGGAGCAAAGTGGTAACATTTCTGCGCTGTCAAACAGGTACGCTATGCGAAAGACTAGCCCGTATATCCGTGGCATTGCACGCCTGGCTTGGAGGGCTATAGAAACGGAGATCAGCGCCGCCTTATGAGCCCGTGAGGCTCGGGGAAGAACTTTGGCTTTTGACTTACATAATTAGATAGAGCTGTTATAATACCGCAACTTCCATCTAGTTCTTCTAGGGGACGTCCATATAGTACGTACGTAGCGAGGGGAGGGGGTCGAGATTTAGCCAATTTTGCGCGTGGAAGCGTACGGAGAGGGGGTCACGACTGAATTTGTACTTGCGTACAAATTTCAAATATATATAGCTTTATTCACCCAAACATTTGATTTGAACACAATAAAATTCTCATGGTCAAACAAAGGGTCCCGAGTATTGTTCCCATGGACCATATTTAAATAATTGACCGGCAAACTTGGCGGAGGGGAGCGTTTGTGGGGAAGGGGTGAGGGTTGCGGGGGTTGCTAATTTGTACGTACGCATAGGGGGCTAAAAAATGTACGGTGAGCAACAGGGGTGGTGGTGAAAATATGCCTTTTTTGCGTACGATGGATGGCCACTTATTTGGAGCAATAATGAACACGGAACTTCTAATTTGTTTATGTAGATTAAGATCTTTTCGTGTTAATCCCCAGTCACCCATCGACTTTTATAGAGGTCGTACTATTCTTAACCAGAATCCTCAAACGCCATTGAGGGGTCAACCTGTAAAATTTTGCCTGTAAAATAAGGCAAATCGAATATTATGAGGGAGTTGCGCCACAGCCTGATATCTCTTCGCAACTAGTAATGTTTTGATGAATGCATTTGCCATGTTCCTCATGACGTCTCCCAAGTCGATGATGACGATGACGACAATGATTGGTGGTGATGATGATGATGATGATGATGATGATGATGATGATGATGATGATGGCGATTATTATTATTATTATTATTATTATTATTATTATTATTATTATTATTATTATTATTATTATTATTATTATTATTATTATGTATTGAAAGTTCCGCGGAAGGCCACAGCGTTTAAATCTCTGGAGTGTCACTGATATTCGCTGTAGCAGAAAGGATGTTTCTCTTTCGTCTCCGGATTGTCGCTTAAGAAGACCGCCGATTTCCTTTAAGAAGCGGAGACCTTCTTCGTTGATTGGCCCCATCGTCTCCAGGGCCAGAGGGATGAAGCGGTACGACCCAGACAGTTGAAGGTATTTGGCCGTTTTCCTTTCGGCTGCACGTTCGGCTGCCGCACCCGCAGTTGATGCTGTCTGATGACAGTAGGAAGCGGCGAAAGTGTCTGCGACCGTAACGTCCCAAATAACGCATTTTCCTGTCCTCCATGGGATGAGAGTGCAGCCATCCGGTCGTTTTCCGTCGGATCTTGAAAGACCTGAAGGTTCCTTTGACGACGGGAAACCGGCCTTTATCAGCGAACGACATAAGATATCGTTCAGGGCGGCGTGGCGGGCGATTCGACCAGGTCCTAGCCGACAGGAGAGACCATGGTGCCCATGTTGTTCGACTAGAGTACCGCAGGGACAGCTGTGCGGCATGCACAGTGTCGTTCCGAGTCGTAGACCAGCTGCTACACGCACTGATTCGTTGTCAAGTCCGAGGCCACAGTTGCTGATAGGCAGTGCAAAGAGCCAGTCATCTGAGTGCTGTGATGTCACTGCGTTCAATCTAGCTCTGTCGATGTGACTTGTCTGGCTTGAGAACAAGCTGGAGAATTCTTTTTCGATCAGTGGATTGTCCCATTGTGATTGCTGATGTTGCTTCTCTATATTCGGCGTTTGCAGGCTGGTGATACTGCACCATTCTGCGGATGCCGATGACAGACTGCTGCTGTTGCACCAGCAACAGCAACAGCAGCAGCACGGCAGTAATGGCCTCAGTGAATTGTTTGAGGGACTGTTGTCAAAGACTGTTGTCAAAAACATTATCAAAAGTAATTTAAGTGCTTTTTTATTCTTTCTATTGTTAATTTCCCTCTTTTTTTCAAACTCAAGGTACTCCACTGTCTTTCGATAGTGGAGTACCTTGAAGGATGGCGGACTGTAGTGACGCTGTGCCGGCGGCGGAAGCCAAAAAGGCAGGAAGTGCCAGCGGTGACACGCGTCGAATTCCGAATCCTCCATGTCTGATTGGAAGAGAAGCCTGAATCCACTGAGAATCGGATAATGAAATGTTCAACACGGATGACAGGCATTCACGAAGCATGTTGTCGAACTTTTCAAGCAACGGATGTTGCATACACGGTGCCGCTCTAAGAGTGAAGAGCATTCGCTGAAAACCAAGCGAACAACGGAGGATGATAAGCGCCTCCTGGCTGTCCAATAACGGCATACGTGAAAATCCTACTGAAAGTTTTGAGATGATTGACTCCAAAGCATTTGTCAGGGCAGCACCTGTTGATAATGGTGCTCCAAACAAGCATGCGTCATCCGAATTAGTAAGAGTGAATAGATTCAAGGGATGTGTAGTTGTCGATTTCGAGATAATTTTGCATTTGCTGATGTTCAAACTTTGGCCGATTGTATTTGCCGCCTCCTTTAGAATTTCTACATCCTTTGCCACCACAGTACTTGCTCCTCCAAGGCTTACGTAATCCAGATATCCGATCACTAATGGAGATTTCAGACGCATTAGCAGTTGTTGTAATGGCAAACAGAATAAAAGGGGGCCCAGTGGGTCACCTTGTTGCGCACCTCTTTGGGAAGTGATTGAGAATTCTCCAAATTTTAGAATTGACGGCTTGCTATAGGCCAGGTGGCAATAAGGGTAAATGTCCGGAATGTGTGAGCATACGGCTGAGAGCATAGCTGCCCGGCTTAAGCTGTTGAAGGCGTTGCTAAAATCCAGTTTTACTAGCACTTCGTCATCGTGCAACTGTTCGACGAAACGCCTCGCTGAATACACAGCAGCTTCGCATCCTCCAGGAATGCCAACACCGAGTTGCTTTGGCGCGAAGAAGTTGCAGAGTTGGCAAATGGCGTGTGTTGGCACATTTCGAAGCAAGCCGTCGCCAATAGTACCCGATGGCTATTGACCGGAGACCTCCTTGTCTTTTTCTGGAGTGCCATGAGTGTTCCTCCAAATAGCACTGGAGACACCGGTTTGTAACTGGTGCCTCTTAAAAGTAGATTGGTGAAAGAAGTCAAAGATGAAAGCAACATATTGCCAGTTTCTTTGCATTTATGAGAGATAGAATGTGTTGCGGCAGAATACCGTCAGACCCTCCGGCTGATCCTGGCGGAAAAGAGCGGATGGCCTTCAGCACCTCATTCGGTGATGCCTGGAAGACAGTCGGAGGCAGTTGCTGTGAAGGCATTGGTTCGTTGGCCTCTGGCTCGGGATGTTTTGTTATCAGCTCTCTCAGTCTATCTCTGTCTGGCAGAACTGGTTCATCCTCTGAACAAAGAATTCTCACAGCAGAACGAATATTGCCTTCTTCCAGCTTTGCAGACACGGCAGCTGCAGTTTTTTCGTCCCTTGAAAAGTTTCTTCGAGAAGTGTCAAAGTTACCTGAAGATTTTACCGTGGTGAGCATGACATCATTGGAAAACGAAGTTTCTGAGAACACGGTAACATTTTTCTTAATACGGGTTGACAGATGTTGACTTTTACTTCCTCTCTTTGGTACGGGAAGGATGCATTCGCCAAAACGTAAAAGTTTCGACCACAGATTGCAGTTGTCTGGGTGGGCCACGATGTCATCTAAAAGCTTGCTTAATGCCTCACTCACACAAGGACGTGCGCTTGCTGGTATGTGCCTGAAGAGTCGACCTGGAACGCACGGATGTGACAGTGTGGTGCTGTCAGTTGAGCTTTCGGAGTTGTCTATTTTCAGATCAGCGATCTTCTCTGAATCTGGACGGATGGAAAGTTCCGTGTTCTTGTGTTGGTCGACGGAGGAATGTAAGATGGACGCTGGCTCTCTGTGTGACCCTGGGCAAGGGCTGTTACGCGGACTATGTCTATGAATTAGACCGTCACGGTTGTGTAGTTGCCTAACTTGGTGACACACACTGCAAATGCCCTTCGCTTTTTGCAACGTCTGCGAAGTTGGCCACGGTTGGTCCGAAGGCAAAGACATTTAGCGACGGGAGACGTCTAACTGGAGACGACGACGACGACGACGACGACGACGACGTCCACAGAATGTTTACGAATTGCGGCCATTTTTTAACGGTGAAGTTAAGCAAAAATTTCACGCTAAATTTATGAAATCCCGATCGAAAATTACAACAGTATACTGGTAGGCAGGTCGACAAAACAAAATCTCCGGTAGTATACGTACTATTATTATTATTATTATTATTATTATTATTATTATTATTATTATTATTATTATTATTATTATTATTATTATTATTATTATTATTATTATTATTATTATTATTATTATTATTATTATTATTATTATTATTCAGACAATTTTTATATAGCTCCGTACGCATGGCGTCTACCAAAGTCAAAGGCGCTGTACATATTTAGCATTCATAAGAAGTCGCAAATAAATGTGTCTTCAAGTTCTTCGCGAATTGATCGTAGGTGTTCGACGAGGTTACAGTGTCCGGTAGAGCATTTCACAGCCGCGGATTTCCTCTTACAACCGAACGCTCGCCAAACTTTGGCGTCTTCGCAGGAGAATACTGAATGAGAATATACGTCGCAATTCGAAATAAATAAATAAAAATCCACGACTCAACGGAATATCAACTGCCACGCTGCAGCGCCACCTACCGAATCATTATTATTATTATTATTATTATTATTATTATTATTATTATTATTATTATTATTATTATTATTATTTATTATTATTATTATTGTTATTGTTATTGTTATTATTATTATTATTATTATTATTATTATTATTATTATTATTATTATTATTATTATTATTATTATTATTATTATTATTATTATTATTATTATTATTATCATCATCATCATCAACATCATCATCATCATCATTAACTTCTATAGCATTCATTATAATAATTCACACAATCAATGAATGTCTTACACGCTCGTCTTAGAGCACTTCCTAGCTTTCACACTACAGCAGTGGTGTGAAATCATTATCATCATCGTCGTCGTGTCGTCGTCATCATCATCGTCATCATTCGCCATTCATCGTCATCTCGACGTCGACATCGATAAAATTGAATCAACGTAGTCTTCATCAAACCGACCGACAATAATGTTCTCAGTGGGGTGCCGCAAGGATCAGTACTAGGCCCACTACTGTTCGTCTTATATGTGGCAGATATAGGGCGAATCATCAAATCGTGTGGGCTTACTTCACGCGCTTATGCCGATGACGTTCAGGTCTACTCCTCGTGTAATTCATCTGACGTCGAACAACTACGGTCCTCCATCACGGACTGTATTTCCTTGATCGAACAGTGGACGGATGAAAATCGGTTATCCCTGAATCCAGCAAAGACTGAGTTCCTCTGGTTAAGTACACCTAGAAGGAAACATCTCATACCACGAAATCCGTTTTCAATTGAAGATGTAGACATTGTTCCTTGTACCGAACTACGTCTTCTAGGCGTTCTTTTGGATGAGTCACTTTCGTTTGTCAGTCACCTAAACAATGTGACTCGCAACTGTTACTATCAGTTACGCAGGATCCGGGAGATTCGCCGCTACCTGCCATTACCGGACGTGATTAAACTGGTTCGATCCCTCATTCTATCACGAGTGGATTATTGTAACAGTATCTTACTCGGACTTCCTATCAGCCAGCTAAACCGTCTTCAGATGGTGCTAAATGTTTCAACTCGTCTGATCTTCGGCGCTAGGTGGAATGATCATGTGACACCGCTATTACGAGACAAACTTCACTGGCTCCGGATTCCGGAGCGTATAGCCTTTAAACGTTGCTGGTTTACATTTAGGACGTTAAATGACCCTTTCTGCCCCGAGTACTTAACGGCTCTGGTCTGTAAGCCCAAGTCGTCTGATCGGCGCTCGCAGCTTCGATCAAGCAGCCGTTCTCAATTGGTGGTTCCACCCCCGTCTATGACAGCAAAATTTGGGGATCGGTCTGTTTCGAGGGGCAACCCTTTGCTTTGGAACTCACTGCCGGCGGACGTGACTAGGATGACATCTCCTGAACTGTTCACTAGGAACCTTAAAACACATTTATTTAACATCTCCTATTAGGGACACTTGTACAGCGCTCTTGACTTTAGCCTTCGCTATGCGTTTTGCGCTATATGAAATTGTCAGAATTAATAATAATAATAATAATAATAATAATAATAATAATAATAATAATAATAATAATAATAATAATAATTTAAGAACTGACTTAGCTGATTTTATAGTCAAGGTCGACGGAGGAGTGGCGGACAAGAGTCAGGCCGCTTGCATTGTCTGTCGCGCCTTAGAGACTGATGACAGAAATATCGTCTTTACTTGGCAAAAGGACAGCAAAGAAGTGCAAGCTAATGGCGACACTATCAAGATAGAAAAGCTCAACTACACTAACAAGCTCTGTTTGACTTTCATTGGTAAGTACTTTAATTGGTAGCATTGATAAGCATTGGTAAGATTATGAAAATAAAAAATAGGTGATAATGTAATACAACATTTTATCTTTAGTTTGTCTAATGGTTGTAAGATTTGTGCTATACTGTTCAACGCTTTACAATTGTTTAAAAAAATGTATGGTTTCAACCGTTTCCGTCATTTCGTGATTATTCTGTGTTTTTATATAAGAAATTGTTAGGCCTATGAATGAGTTGGGATGGGTCAAATAACCTAGACGTTTTTAGTGGATTGGGTTTGAATATTGATAGGTTTGGTTGGATTTTTTAAAATAGACCCAAGTTCATGTGTGATACCACGTGAAACCTGGACGATCGAAACTAGCGTCTACGGCAGCGTTGTCCAACCGTCATGCTATTGCGGGCCGTACAAAAAAAGTTGAGACCCTTGGCGGGCCAAACAAGTTGTAGCACTTAATATGGCATAATTTTTATAATATTATATGTATGCATGCGATATAAAAATGTTATAAAATAAGACTATAAACGACTAGTATAAGACTAAGTGTTAACCAATAAATAAAAAACACTTCGACGGTAACTGTTGCACCCAGTGGATCACTGAACAATTCAATGTCGCTTCTAAAATTATCAAAATCTGAAAATCTGGTTGAGAATTCGTCGATTAATGTACCAAAGATTTCTGCATAAGAACAAAAATCTGCATGATCAATCACTTTACTAAGTTCAAAACATTATGCTTATGTAAAGTGGTTCTCAACCCGTGGTCCGCCGACCAAAAGTGGTCCGCGAGAGGGGCTCTAGTTATCCGCGGCGAAGTCTGAAAAACGTAAATAAAAATTAGACATATATATATAGACCTATTTTCCATGTGAAACATCTGAAAAATGAGACGAGCAAAACAAGGTCATCAGCACAAAAAATTAATTGGCATATTTTGTGTGTATTTTGTGGTGTGTATTTTGTGCATTTTCAACGTGAAAAAATTTGACAAGCAAAAGGAACAGAAGCTCTTTAGGACCAGGTGACTGGTCAAATTATCAGGTGGTCCGCGAGAAATTTTTGAACTTCAAAAGTGGTCCGCGAGGCAAAGAGGGTTGAGAACCACTACGTTGCATCATTTTCGGTGCACATTAGCAAGTACGATTCTTAGTTCGAACTTCCATACAACTTCTAGTAGCTTACTCTTACCAGTTCTCCCTGTCCAAAAAGCTTGTTTTTCCCATCGCTATTCTTCTCCTGTCTCCCAAGGTAGCAGAATTTTGTCACCTGTTTCAGTTCTGTTCCATCAACCGTTATGGTGAACTTAGGTGGATTTTTACTCTTTGCTCATGATTTTGGTTTTTAGCGTGTTTATGTCCATGCCATATTCTTTTGATGTTGTATTTAATTTGTCCATTATTCTTTGTAGCTCTCTTTCACTCCCTGCTGACAACTCAGGTGAATCTAAATAGTGTCTTGTCAAAAGTGCGCGATAAAGTGTCTCGAAATTGAACGGGAGGTTTTGTAGAAATTTTCTAAGCAATCGGTCAAGAACTTTCAATGATTAGCCATTATGTACAAAAACGAAAATTTCATTTTTATTTACTAATATTTTATTTTTATTTTTAAAGATGACATATTTGAAAATGTTCCTAGATGTTCCTACTTTCACAAAATCACAGTTTTCATATTTGATTTCAATTTCAATCATTTCATGTAAAAGGTATTGTGACGCTGTAGCTTACAAAGCATAGACGGCTTTGGCCTGAATTTCTGAATTTTGACCCTCTGGTGCAAGACCCTGAATCCTTTACTGCAACTCCTACTACCACTACTGCTGCTCCTACCAGTACTACCACTACCATCACCTCAACCTCGAACTCTAACAACACCACCACCGCCGTCGCCCAGGCACTACAGCCACGACATTAAAGTCTTCCCCAAAATAAAGTATCCGCCGGAGGTTTTATTTAAAAACAAAAATATCCCTCGGAGAATTTGTTTTAAGATAAAGTCGCCTTATTTAAAACAATCTCACCTTTTGCCTTTTACGTTCCTTACTTTTGACGGGTAAAACTACTTTGAGAATAATAAATATAATAATCATTATTTCCGTGTCTTCTAATACAGTGCAACCTAATTAGGAGCAATCAATCCTTATTTCTTGTCATGGAGTAATATGGGTCAATGTCAGTTATATGCGCCGCTAACGCTATAATAATGTTGGATGTTCAATTTTAAAAAGGGACGTTGATAACGCACTGAACACTAATATTTCTTACAGTGTACACGGAACAGTTCTTACTTCGTTTTTTGTGTTTTTGAGTTGCTTCGTTTTCTCAGTGTCTTGGTGTTTCTGAGTTTTTATACATGGCACATTTCTTAATTACCTCTTGTTGTCTTTAACTTGTAATCCACGAGGCGAGTTTATTCTGAGGGTGGAATTATTTTTTGGCCAGCGGAGATTTAGATTTTAATAGGAGAGATTTTGTTTTCTCCCCCAGACGAATTTATTTTAAAATTAATCCACGTGCGGAGACTCTGTTGGGAAGAGGATTTATTTTTCAACACCGGCATAATTTGTCAAGTGTTCTATATCGACAGAAGAGAAATCGCTTGGAGAATACACGTGCTCGGTGAAGTCGGCTGGAAAAACAGAAACTCAAAAAGTGCAACTGCAATGTAAGCAGCTATAATTAAGACTTGCTACATTCGGACAGAATCGTTTATGGCGAAGACCAACTAAATAAAAAGCTGAGATCGTACAAAAGCAGATGCCTAGTCGCTCTCTCGGCATATCATCATCATCATCATCATCATCATCATCATCATCATCATCATCATCATCCATCATCATCATCATCACCACCATCATCTAATCTCTTGAACAGCGGGGGTCCGTTACGCCAATCTACTACTAGTGCGCGTCCTAGTTCATTGTTTCATTCGCGAGCTGTAGCGTAGGAGGATCCATCTCCAAGCTGCTGGATCCAAGAACGTCGCGGTCTCCCAGGGAGTAGTTTCCAGTTCGCGGGAGAATGACGTTCGTTACTACGTGCTATGGCGCAGACAAGGGCGCCATGTCCTGGACTGCTGGGGTGTTAACGTCCAGCCGTGCAAAGTGTCCAAATGAGGAGCTTTCTTGCAAAACCAGGCAAATCCACTTTTTGTGATTTTGAGAAAAAGAGAATTTTTTATACAAGAATAACTACAGGCAATTTCAAACGAGAAATCGTACGACTTGTTAATCCTATGGCCCACATTAATTTTGCATGAGGACATGTTTTAGAAATACCTTGTAAAATAGGTAATTTCTTTTTATATATTTAGGATTTTTCTGTTTTTGCACGATATAGAGGATTTGTCTGGCTTTGATCCAATTTACTCACTGTACCAGTAATAAGCATTTTCAACATTCCTCAACATGAATATTATTTTATTATTATAATATACAAAAAGTTAAATATTGTAATATAAGAAGTTAAAAAGTACTACAATTTAAAAGCTAACACAATGGCATTGCAAGATTAGTCCTGGCAAAGTCTGGCTTTGATCCAATTTACTCACTGCGCCAGTAAGAAGCATTTTCAACATTCCTGAACATTAATATTCAAGATTAGTCCTGGTCAAAATAGAAACAATTGACATGGAAAGCCTATCTAATTCTTCATCTATGCAGTGACATTCATCATGAAGACATGGATGCTGGACATCTAGAACGGTTTCGTTGTTGGTGACTCGGTCAGTGTCTTGTAGAACAGTGAAGGCAAGATCGGCAACAGATTTCAAGCCTTCAAAAGGTTCATGATGTCACGGTATTTGGCCGATGACACAGGTGTCACCCCTTCGAATGATTTCAGTGTACGGTAATCTTAGCATGACTTGCTCTTGATTTCAGGAAGTTCTGTTCTTTGTTGACATCAGGGTTGTATGCCACCTCTCCACGGACTCAAATTTTCACTACTCTACCTTTGCACTCTCTTTGCACAAGCCTCTTGAGGTATTGCAATCCATTCATGCATTTGAAAGTATCAGCCACAGCTGTTTAAAAATCATGTCCAGTCTTGACCGTAAACAAACACTTCTTCGGCATGCATCCTGAAGATTTCATTATAGTCTCCTGGACTTGCAATGTTTTACCTGCTTTTGATGTCGCGCGAAATTGTGCCAAATAGCCTTTCGTACTCGGGCAGCTTTCGTTCATTAGGAGTGCAGTATCTCGATCGGCCTTGCTACTGTTTTTGAAGAGACCAGCTCTAAAGCGACGTACATCCTTCTCTTCAACTTGCGAGCACTGGAGCTTGGAGCCAAGAGTAGCACGTAATCATCCACTTGTCCTTTGGGAGTAAATCAACTGTGTACCTAAGGCAAAGCAATAGAAAATCACTACCAAGCCTTAGTTTTGTTACAGAGTTAAAGCTCCATGGGTCAAACTGTTCAGCAACAATAATAATCACTTCTACAACTCGTTGAGAAGTTCATTACTTCTTAAGAAATTCACGATATCATACTTAATCTTAAATTTATTAAAATTGCGCAAAAAAGCGACGCAAATAATTTAGCTTTGCTTTCTAATAGCAACGCTATTGTTTAGCATTAGGCTAACACATAAGGAGCTACGTCGGAAAGAAATCCAAGTGCGGTCACTGCTGCAGTTCATTATGATGGCAGTCATTGTGAACTGTAGTCTGAAGCGTCTCTGGTGACTACTTTGTGGTCGAAACAGACGTTAAAATCAAACTTCTATAAAGAGCACTCTAGATTCCGGACTTCGGAGCTATGCCCATGTGTGATTAATATAATTGTTTACCGTTTTGTGTTCGCCGCTTCTCTCTTACTCTGACTTCACTTTCTTTTCCGTGTACCATGACTGATACACTAAACTAGGGCAAGATCGTTATTTTCCTGTTAAATTTTATTTTCGAATACAATAATTTTTACTGAAGTTTTATTACGTTTGACTAAAGTTCGACACGCAGCAAACAAGGCAAGCCGCCATAACATGTCACGTGACCAATACGGTTGTTGTGTTGCCACTGATTGGTTGGAGATTTTAACTGGTTTTGCATGAACAGACAAAATGGAATTGTCTGGTTATGCATAACAGAGCATATTTTGCGATGGAAAAACCTAACCTATTAGCCTGCTTTTGCATAAAATCATGGTGTAGCCTGATGCAAATGATAATGACTACATATGCAGGTAGTGATATCTCTTAAATTAAAAAAATAGATTTGTATTGTTTTCCAAGAAAGCTCCTCAAATAATGCCGCGCGGCGTCGAGAGATGGTGTCGATGAAACGATGTCATTTGATATATGGTCAAACCAGCGAACATCAGAATTTAAAAGCGTAAAAGTTTCTGAGCCACAAAGTAGAATGGGAAGGACACATGTCTGATAAAACGCAGCTTTTTCAGAAAGAAAGAACGAAAGCACACAACAATAGACGAAATCCAAAAGATTTGATTATTATGTTAATAATAATAATAATAATAATAATAATAATAATAATAATAATAATAATAATAATAATAATAACAATAATAATAATAAGGATTCATTTTCTGCAGTGGTTTGGACACGTGACAAGAATGAGGAAAAAAGGCTGCCTTTGCCACTGTTTGCTACTATTATAGGAAATAAAATTAGACGAAGGTGAAGACAAGTTAATGACTAATAAAGGATGATGTAGGAAAAAATCTTGATAAGAGAAAAGAAGACAGACGGTAGTCAACTCGGATCAAAGCCTAGAATCTTAAATGATGATGCGTACAAATTATGCCATGAAATCGTCATTTATGAGATTGTCGTTTATGTCATGAGATCGTCATTCAAAACAATTCGAAAATAGTTATATCTATAGAATGAGTGGCCTAAAGCTTCCGATTTGCGCATCAGATGTAAAGAACATAATTATGTTTTGTACTCAGTTTGTACTTACTGTTTTGTACTTGACTATGAAATTTGCGTAACACTGATCGGCGAAAACTTTCTTGGTTTGCTGGCATGTATTCCAGAGTCAAATAGACCTCTTAAAGCAAGGACATTCAACCTAACCCTGGACCATCCCAATCGCACAATAACACTCTGCACTCTCAATATCAGATCCCTCACCACACACGTTCACTACATGAACTTATAGCTATAAAATTAGACTCCTTTTCCCAATGCACACGCTTCACTCCTCAACCATTGACATAGTTGCACTAACTGAAACCTGGGTATATCCATCTACAACTACGTGTCAACTGATAGAATCAACCCCACCTGGATTCTCCCTCCTAAGCTTTCCCCGTTAATAAAATCTACCAACTGCTCTTCTAATCTAGGTGGAGGCACTGCTTTCCTCATTCGCGACCACATACAGATAACCAGCTCCTCAACAATTAATTTCTCGTCATTTGAATGCTCATCAGTCACTCTCAAACTACCTCTGGCGAAATTAACTATTTACAATGTTTACCGCCCCCCCCCCATTATCATCGAAATATTCAACCTCATTCGGAAAATTTCTTCAGGAATTCACCTATTTCCTTGGCTCTGCAGCAACAACTCCTCATGAATTCCTAATCACAGGTGTTCTGTCAACGTGTATGTTGAAGTCAACCTCTGGATAGAGTTGGCGTAGGCACCGTGAAGCACTGTTTTGAGTAGAGAAGTGGGATGGGGGTCAAGATCGCATTGTTTATTTGGAAAGGAGAGTAGGAGTTTGGATACCTCTTCTTTAGTTGCAGGATTGAAGTTGGAGAAATCGCACGGAGGTTGTGACGGATATGGGTGATGAGGAGAGGCAGTTTGATTAGTCAAAGTCGAGGCAAGGTTGTTACGAATCTTGGAGATTTTTCCAGAGAAGAAATTAGCAAACGATTCAGCAAGCTGTGACACGGAAATGGTTTGTGGAAGAGGATTTGTTTCTGTGCGGTGGAATAGGTCATTTATAGTTTTCCAGAGTTTTCGTGGATTAGAGCTGTTTGTTGAGATGATCTTAGAATAGTATTTCTTCTTTGCAGATATGAGGAGATTATGGTAGCGGTTTGCGGCGGCACGGAGGTTTGAAGGTCAAATGGAGAATGTGTTCTATGGTAGGTTCTTTCGAGGCGTCTGCGAAATGATTTGAAGGCCTGAATGAAAGAGTTGTACCATGGTTTGCTACTGTGAGATGAAAGCGGTCGTGTAATGATGGGAGCGCGTTTGTTGAGTAGGTTAAATAGCACGTAATTGTATTTGTCGATCAGTGATGGTAGGGTAGATGGGGGGTTGGTGAGGAGGTCAGATGCTTTTATGCTTTCAGAGAATGCGGTTATGTCAATTTTGTTAAGACGACGGAATGAATAGGTGCTGTATGTAATGTAATGTAACAAAATATTTGTATAGCGCCTCTTCTGAAGAATCACTCAGAAGCTCTCCCACAGCAAATTACTGCACATTGACAAAAAGATAAGTTTCATAGAATTAGGAGTTACTAAGCAACGCATACTGGAGTCAAGAGCATTCCAAATGATAGGGCCAACTGATTCAAAACCTCGTTATATATTATTATTACTAGGTGTTTACCCGTCAAAAATGACGGGGGATATTGGCTGTTCTACCACCCGATTTTGCGCAAATCATTTTATGACGGGGGAGATTGGCTGTTCTACCACCCGATTTTGCGCAAATGCAACAGCATTTTATGACGGAGGAGATTGGCTGTTCTACCACCCGATTTTGCGCAAATGCAATAGCATTTTGCGCAATTAATTGTCCTTAACTCTCCGCCTTTTCCTTCAACCGAGTTAACGCCCATTCGCATGAATTTTCTGAAAATTGATAGTCAACGTTAGTGTAATGATTTGGCAGTGTCGAACGACATGCAGTTGTTTGCTGTGCTGATTTTTCACGCCGAGCAACAGCCTGCTCCTCATTCTCACTTGATTGTCGGAAAGCTCGTGAACGCTGGACTTTTTTTGTTTTGCACAGAGGGTTAGAAAGAGGAATAAAATAGCTAAACAATGGTGCAAACCTCATCTTCTTAGCTCTTATATAGCCCGAGATGTAGCAAATTCAAAAAAAATTGGAAACTTTCTCAGAATTCAAAACTTTCGCGAAATTCGCCGATAATACTTATGTTCAAACATTGGGCTCATCAGGTTAGAATTGATAGATATTTGCCAAATGTCAACCGATTTTCAAACTTTTTGGTTTATTTTGTTCCTCAGACATCCCTTTAGAACTTTGCCGCTGACCAAAGTGGGGTTACCGCTTAAAATATTTTTGCTAGGGGCTTTAAACATTTTCGGGGGAGAGGGTGATATTTTAGGCCGTAAGGTGGACTCTACCCCCAAATTTTTTTGTTTTGCACGGACGGTTAGAAAGAGGAATAAACATTCTAAACAATGGTGCAAACCACATATTTTTAGCTCCTATATAGCCTGAGATATAGCAAATTTAAAACGTTACAGCCATCATTTCTGAGAACGCTTTTCCAAAAATTAAATCTCCAGTACGGTGACGACGTCTGAAAATTTAATCCCCACTTGAGGGGTTAAATATAAAAAATAGGTATTGAGGCTAGGAATGAATAAATATATATATAATAATGGGAGGCAGGGCATTGGGAGAGGGAAGGGAGGTTTGGGAGGAGGAAGGTGGGTTGTACGGGTTTTCGGAGCAGCGTTGTGTAGGTTTGGAAACGGGGTTTGGGGCCGGTGGGGTAGGGCGGAGCGCTGATGGGTTGGGGCCTGGGCGATTGGGAGAGGGATGGGTAGTTGGAAGGGGATAGGGAGAGGAAGGAACGGGGTTTAGGGCCGGGGCAGGGGATGGGTTGGGGCTGGAATGGGTTTGGCCCTGAGGCGATTGGGAGAGGAATGGGAGAGAGGAAAGGGATGGGGAGAGGGAGGGGAACGGGGTTTGGGGCCAGGGGCTGGAATGTGTTGGGGCCTGGGTGATTGGGAGAGGGATGAGGAGAGGGAAAAGAGATGGGGAGAGGAAAGGGAAACGGGGGTTTGGGGCGTGGGACGGAATGGGTTGGGGCCAGGGCGATTGGGAGAGGGATGGGGGAGAGGGAAAAGGGTTGAGGAGACGGAAGGGGAACAGGGGTTTGGGGGCGATTGGGAGGGGATGGGGAGAGGGGAAGGAGATGGGGATAGGGAAGGGAAAAGGGGGTTGGGGCCGGGGTGGGAATGGGTTGGGCCTGGGCGATTAGGAGAGGGATGGGGTGAGGGAAGGGGGACGGGGTTTAAGCTGCAATTAAGACGCTTCGTTAAACGCTCCGGTTTGATTAAACAATATTTGGTTGTCAATGACAACAGCGTCTTGCAATACCCGCCGTGTTGCGGACGGACAGACGCGACAGACGGACAGACATCGAGAATTATATAATAAGATTATTATTATTATTATTATTATTATTATTATTATTATTATTATTATTATTATTATTATTATTATTATTATTATTATTATTATTATTATTATTGCCAATATGACGAGCGTGTTTATGCGGATTTTGAGAACCAGAATAGGACGATGGTCTTTCCTGATTCTGTGAAGCGAGAACATGACTGAATAGGCAATTCTAATGGCGTCTCTTTAGGACCGATAAGATGGTGCTCAGGTTGTTTCGACAGTTGTGGAGAAGATTTGTGCGGTTTGTACTTTAGTCTCGCACCAGGCGGAGGCTTGTCGGCTGCGGCAAGTTGGTTAAAGTATTGGTTCATTTGCATTGGTTCATTAATGTCGGCTTCGGCGAGAGGAAACAATGCAATGACGTGTCGTCGGCATTGATCAGGTTCGAAAAGAAGCATTGATCAGTCGATCGCGACGCAGAACAAGACTGTTACAAGAACGCAGCCTGTCTCACGCCCGAGGTTGAGTTTCATCTGGGCGAGAGTTGACACTACGAGAGCGCACATGTTTCGGTATAATGGTGCAGGATAAGGTGGCGTTGATTATCATGTATGTCCTTGCCTCGATCGACGGAGCCAAAGACAAAACGGTCAGAGGTCGATTGAATTCTTGTCGAAATTGAGAGTACCCATCCATAGGGCGTCGACGATGGATCCGGCTTCCTGCGTTCTGCGGGTTTTCAACAAAAGTGTAGGAAGATTGCCAGCAGGAGGTGTCCAGAAACCTGCGGCAAGATAATCGGCCTTAGCTGATGCGAGATTTTGAGGGCCTTCTTTTTGTACAAGATGATGATGATGATTCCGTGACGCCATTCAGCGGGTTGGTGGTCTTATCTCCAGACTTTTGTGAAAGGATTGCGATCAGTCTCAGAGATCAGTCTCTCGGTATCCAACTGTGGCGCGACAGGATATTTTCAGGCAGACATTCATCTTGGTGGTGCCGTCGTGGAACAGTTGGGTTCATCTGTGGATGCCTCGGCGGCAGAACCATCAAGGTAAGACCGTGTGCGGCGCAGGTTGACTTTACACGATCATTGTTGTCATTTACCACTATAATAATAATAATAATAATAATAATAATAATAATAATAATAATAATAATAATAATAATAATAATAATAATAATAATAATAATAATAATAATAATAATAATAATAATATAATCATCGTCATCACCATCATCATCATCATCATCATCATCATCATCATCATCATCATCATCATCATACACATCATCATCATCATACACATCATCATGTTCTCTGTCCTGGGACAGGTTCAGGGCCCCATTGTTTCACCTCTGTCCATTGTCTCCTCTCTGCATCTTGCTTCTTCTTTGATTTCTGCATAGGTCTTGTGACGCTGTGTATCGGTTTTCATCATCCAGTCCGATAGCATCCTTCTTGGCCTTCCTTTTGTCTTTCTTCCTGATATTCTTCGCTCAATTACTGTTCTGAGTAATGATTCTCCTCTTAGTACGTGTCCAATCCTGTACCTCTGTCTTTTTTGATGGTGCTGGTTATCAATCTTTGTTCGTCCACCATCTGTAGTGCTTCATCGTTTGTTTTCTTGTCCATCCACTTGATGTTTTCTATTCTTTTCCATATCCACATGTCGAATGCTTCCATATCCAATGCTTCCTTCCAGCTTTTGCATGTTCTTCTTCTGGAGAGTCCAGGTTTCTGAGGCATATAAAGTGACACTCAATATCAACGTTTCTATTAGTCTCTTCTTTAGTTCTCTGTTTAACCCTCCTCTTACCAGTTCTCCTCTGTCCAAAAGGCTTGATTTCTCTTCGCTATTCTTCTCTCTATCTCCTCCTGGCATCTGCTGGAATCTTCTGTTATTAGGCTCCCAAGGTAGCAGAATTGTGTGACCTGTTCCAGTTATGTTCCATCAACCGTGATGGTGAATCTAGGTGGATTTTTGCTCTTTGTTATTACAATGATTTTTTAGAGTGTTTATTTTCATGTCATATTCTTTTGATGTTGTATTTAGTTTGTCCATTATTCTTGGTAGATCTCTTTTACTCCCTGTTAGCATCGCTTGATCGTCTGCAAAACGTATGGCTTGTATCAGTTTCCCTCGAATGTTTATTCCCGCTCTTTCTTCCTCTAGTCCACTCCAAATTAGATTACTGTAACTCCCTCTACTATAACCTTCCCAAAGCCTCCATCAACAAATTGCAATCAATACAAAATGCTTTAGCTCGTGCTGTTACTATGTCACCTAAATTCTCCCATATTTCACCCATACTAAAATCATTACATTGGCTTAAAATAACAGAACGTATCCAATATAAGATAATAACACTTACACATAGCTCACTTCAGTCATCAAAACCTGTCTACCTTAGATCACTATTAACCCCTCAGCCTCCTCGACCCACACGTTCGTCATCTCATCTCACTCTGTCACGCCCGCTAAATCAGTCATCCCTGAAAATTTGCAACCGTGCCTTCTCATATGCTGCACCTGAACTCTGGAACTCGATCCCAGCTTCCCTTCGCACACTTGGACACTTTCAAACAATAAAATCTGAATCCTCATTTCCTATAATTCCTGCACTATCTCCTCAAGTCTTCAGGTCTAAGCTTAAATCCTTCCTGTTGCTTAAATCATTTCCGCCATAGCTGTAACAACCTAGCATCACTGCCCTTCGGATATTGACCATTGCCTGGCTGATCCCACACCTTTCCTATAGCTATTTTAAGAGAGGCTGAGCGCCTAAGAAAAAGCAGCTACTGTTGTGCTGCTTTCCAAGGCGCTATAGAAATCCACGAGATTTTACTTACTTACTTACTTAGTGCCTCTCTTATTAGTTCCTCAATGTAGTTGTTGAATAGCAGCGGTATTAGTGGACAGCCTTGTCGTGATCCCTTTCCGATTTCTTTTATCTCCGAGTCATCATTCACAATACGTATTTGCATTGTTTGTTTCATGTATAAATTCCTAATCAGCCTCCCTCCAATAAATTCCTAGTCTTTTCAATGATTTCAATAATTTAGGCCACTGCATTCGGTCGAATGCCTTTTCGTAATCAACAAAACATACATACACATCTTTTCCACATTCCATGTTTCTTTCACCTATGACCCTCATCACACCGATGGCATCTCTTGTGCGTCTTCCTCTCCGGAATCCAAATTGATCCTCTCCCAGATGGTTTTAAGGTCTCTACTTTTGCTTCAATTCCCTCTTTCATCACTTTCAACAGGATCTTTGATGCATGGCAAATGAGGCTTATTGTTCGGAAGTCTTGACAATTTTTTTGCATTTGCTTTCTTTTCTATAGGTATCAATATAGATTCTTTGAAGTCTTTTGGCCATTCCCAGTCTTATCAATTTCTTGGCCTATCTCTACTAATTCTTTTGTTGCTTCTTCTCCCAGACATTTAATAATAATAATAATAATAATAATAATAATAATAATAATAATAATAATAATAATAATAATAATAATAATAATAATAATAATAATAATAATAATAATAATAATAATAATAATAATAATAATAATAATAATAATAATAATAATAATAATAATAATAATAATAATAATAATAATAATAATAATAATAATAATAATAATAATAATAATAATAATAATAATAATAATAATAATAATAATAATAATAATAATAATAATAATAATCAGTCCATCGTGAGTTCATATATGAACTATGTCTAGAAAATGCTATCAATCATAAGTGAGTGCGCATTTTTGCTGCACATGTTTTACACAGTGGTTGCATATGTAATACGTTGTAAAGGCGGAGTCTAAGTTTGCGCAGTCTTTCCGTCCTTGACGCTTTTTTCTAGTTTAACTATCCGAATGGCCTCCATAATCATCGCACCATCGTTGATGGCGTTGCGCCAATGAGTGCCTCTTCCCACTTGTTTATGTTTATTTTGCATTTCTGCATGGTTGCCTTTATCTGATCCTCGTATCGCTTGTACTGACCACCTTGTGGTCTATGGTCATGAACATGCTCACCATACATAATAATTTTTGGTAAACGAATATCCTCCATCCAAGAAACGCGTCCAGTCCATCTCAACCATATCCTCGACAATGTCGCTTACACGCTAATGCAGTTCGCTCTTTTCAGCACAGTAAGTGGCAAGACAAAGTGCCAAGCACTTTGTCTTGCCACTTTATAGATAGGATGGATAGCGATTGTGAAAGGCCACGATGGTTGGATAGCGCTTGTGAAAGGCCACATTACCTCGTATACCAACAGGTCTAAAAGATAATATGCAGCGATTGTGAAAGGCCTCAATGGCTCTGAAATGGCTTCAAGCATTCGCAACCATAACTGAGACTTTTAAACAGAGATCTTTGTGCAATAGCTCAATGCCACGAACTTTCCACAGTCGTTGTCGTAGGCGACCGAAGCTAGCGGTCGCTTTCTGGAGTCTTGTCTCAGTCACATCATCCAGAAGGGCATGATAATTGAACTTCATTCAGTGTTGAGCCGAGGTACATGAACTTCTTCACCTGTTTAATTTTCATGCCATCTATCGTGAGTTGCCACTCTAGGAACGAAGGGGCCAACTATGCCACCTACTGTCGGTCGGATGGCCCGTGACTGCGTGTAGATAGTCTACTTTGACGACGATGTCGATTAGCGGAACTGCGGCGATGGCCGCATAGACTTAATGTTGAGTTGAACGTTTGGCGTTGTCATCTGCAGTCTCTGCCGGTGCGTAGTGGGGTGATTCTCGTCGTCAATCGTATCGAGACGTCGCCGTTTCCGGAAGAGCGTTGTGCGACGTTCCTCACGGCGTAGATGTTAACCCTTAACCGTGTATTTAACTGTAACACAATGTAAAATGGACGGATATATTCTGGATCCCCAGTTAAGAGGTTAAGTGAGAGGGTTCAGGGAAGTAAGCGGCATTAACCCTGACGCGCGTGTCGTGTGTCATTGTTGGAGTGATGATTTTATTGAACTTCGTTCTCGTGGGTTGCGGGCGCAAGTTGCAGTGTCGCAGAAGATCTTTTAAACCTGTTGGTATGAGGTAATGCCTTGTTTTGAGTTGCGGTTTCAAGACTAATTTAAGCGCGGATTGATAAAAACACATTGATAAATTCTCATTCCATCCACTCATTCTAGTCAATTTTGGAAAAGACGATTTTAACAGCTCAAGTAGTGCTGCTCAGCAATTTCTTTTGTCACTGACGGTTGTAACTTGTAAAAAGCCATACAAATTATAAAGTTGTTTAAAATACACAAATTTTAAACTAATCATAATTAAAATCATAGAATTATAGAAAAAGTTCCCTGAACAGAAAAACGCACTGCTTTGCGCACACGCAGTGATATAGAGTTTGGTCAATGTTTGCATTTTAGCTGTGCCATATATCAAGAAGCAGGATAGGTCAGTGTCAGTTGTGGAAGGAGCAAAATTTGAAATAACTTGCCAATGTTGGGGATTGCCAGTACCAAAAGTGATCTGGCTTTACAACGATGAAGTCATCAAGCAACCAGGACTAAGTTTTACTTCTAAACTGGATTCAAAATACACAATGTCAAGTACGCTGGAGTTTGACAAAGTGAAACTTTCTCATCGCGGCGACTATAAATGTAATGCATCAAATAACAACTACAATTCAAGCGGAAAACCAGTTTTACTTAGAGTAAGAGGTAGGAATTATATTCTCATTATAAATATTATTAGAAAAACCAGTTCTTTCTCAAACTAATCCAAATAGTATTATATTTGTTGGCATGTATTAAGGTGGTGCGAATGTAATGTAATGTTAAAATTTCGTCTGTTGACATGGAGCTTTTAAATAGTCATGTACAGTTGTAATACAATTGGATTATTTTCTGTCGATGAAATGTAATCTATAGCTGCATTATTACTACTACCTTTTTTCCATCTTGCAACATCACCTCAAGTTTTCCTTTCTAAGCTCAAATATATCAATTTTTCTTAGAAAATAATTCCCTCCATAGCTGTAACGTCCCAACCATTGGCCCTTTGTATTGAATGACCATGCATGAATGACCCCACCTTTTACTATAGCCACTTCATTCTCAGAGTAAGCGCCTAGAAATAAGGAGCTACTTTGGCGTTGCCTTTGCAAGCGCTATGGAAATTAACGAGATTTTGCTTACCTGACGTACTTACCTGGGGTGCAATAAAAAGGTTAAGTAAAATGATATAAATCGCTAATAAAACTGTTTTCTGATTATGGTGAACTAGTAACATTAAAAACAGCACACAGTATTGATGCAGGTCTGTCACTTTCAAACAGTTGGTAACTTGCATCATCGTTAGCTTAGAGTACCCTCAGGAACCGTCGAACCAGTTTTCGCAGTCGCTTTCCCAATATTTAATCCGGTCCGCTCCCTGATGTCTGCTGGACCGTTCCTGATCAGCACCTTCTTCCACTCCAAGTGAGATGCGTTATGCTGTTCCTCCAGGCTTAGTTTTTGAACAAATCCTTTTCCCCTGTGGCCCATATGCACGCAGACGACACACTAGCGCATGGGGTCTGCAAGCCAGTTGATGCGGATGCTCTTACTAATAAAATGAGGTGCTGCATCAGTGAGATAGTCTTAATGCAACTTAACGTAAGCAAGACCAAGATATTATTGTGCTCAACCAGACGTCGTCAATGGGGCTGTCCATTAATTATGTCAACAATTTTTGGGCAATTTTTGGCCCCCTCACCTCTTGTCAACAACTGTCAACTTTCACTTAACTCTCCATAATTACGTCAAAAAATTGTGACCCACCCCCCCAAGATCAATGACAGGTCCCAATAACAAGGTTATTATTTTTGTTGTGATAACCATTTCCCCTTTTTTGCTCATCGAGTGTCAAAATGTGGTGTTGATGAGTTTTTTTGCCATGCTTTTTCCATTGTAATAAGGTAGTATTCCATGAAATTTCCTATTTTTGATTATTTGTAAAAAGTGAAATTGTTGACGTCAACTTCTCTTGACCTCCCTCCCCCTGTCAACAACCGTCAAACTTTTTCGAACCCTCTCCCCTCGTAAATTGTTGACGTAATTAATGGACAGCCCCAATACCAGATTCCACCCACCTCCATCCACGTTGGTTGCCAGGGATGCTTGTTGTCTGTAACCTCGTAACATCTTCATGAATAACACAGGTTCAGAAAACGGCGTTCTACTGCTTCTCGATCCTGACAAGAATTCGATGTATTAAGAACTCAATTCCACCTTTTGCTATAAAGATTTTAGTGGTGTCTCTACAGACACGCGCTGTAGTCATGTGAGACCTGAACTGTTGTATAGGCTCTTGGCTACGCTACCAAGGCAACTTACTCTGACACCGCTTCTTGATGAACATCATTCACTGTCTCCATATTATTATTATTATTGTTATTGTTATTATTGTTATTATTATTATTATTATTATTATTTATTATTATTATTATTATTATTATTATTATTATTATTATTATTATTATTATTATTATTATTATTATCATCATCATCATCATCATCATCATCATCATCATCATCATCATCGTCATCAAGAGGGCTTTTTGTCAAAAAATATTTTCCGGAACGGGGCAAGATTTCTATTTTGCGCCTCTAAATTTCGGTGATGACCATTTTTAGTCGTCACAGAAGTTTTCAGATCCGTATAAAACGCTCCATTTTCCGGGTGATGATCTTTTTTAGTCGCTACAGCTATATTTTTAAGATACCAGGCTTCCGATTTTCCGGAACGCCGTTCATATTTTCCTGAACGCCGTTCCGCCTCGTTCCGGCACAAAAAGCAATTTATTTTTATTATTATTATTATTATTATTATTATTATTATTATTATTATTATTATTATTATTATTATTATTATTATTACTATTAAAGTTAAGATTACTGTTGTAACTAATCCATAAAGACTACGTGAACACATTACAATGTCAAAACAGAATCATAGCTAGTTCGAAATAGCCAGGTCTTTAAGCGCTTCTTAACGCATCTAGTGATGGTGAGAGTTGAATGGCCAGTGTTAAACCATTCCAGAAATGCGCGATCACCCACGGTGGAAAGACGTTATTCGCGGGTCGAGTAGCGCTGCAGTGGAGGCCGATTTCAGACGTTGTCGACCATCGAGATCTGAGACACGTGCAGTTCTGTCTTTAGGTATGCTGGGCCCATGCCATTCAGACACCGGAACACCAGTGACGCCAGCTTGTATTTCATACGTTCTGGCACTGAAAGCCAGTGTAGATCTACCAGTAGAGGTGTTATGTGGTCGCTCCGTCCAGATCGGTGAATCAAACGCGCGGCAGCATTCAGCACCGTCTGAAGACGGTAGAGAGATAAATAACTAGGAGTCTCTGCGAGGGTGGCGTTGCCATAGTCCAGTCTTATCAGCACTAAAGCACTGACCAGCGACTTTAAGGTCTGTAGTGGAGACGAATCGTCGGATACTCCGTATCAATCGTAGAGCAGCGAAACATCCGGCGACGGTATGGAACACGTGTTGTTTCATCGATACAGAACGGTCTAAGTAAGATTCCGAACCGAGGCTGCAGCTCCAGATCGTCAATACGAACACACGCCGTGGGTAAGAGGTGCTGCTGCCGGTCAGTAGCGATCCATAGAACGTCTGTCTTGGCAGCATTAAGCTGGAGTCGATTGGATCTCAGCCAGTTTGTCATCTCTGCAATGCACATTGTCACGCATTGTTGGGTGGCGGCTGGCGTGCAGCTCCCATAAATCTGTATCATCAGCGTAGAGATGTGCCCGTAGTCCGTATTTTTGAGCTATGCCAACCAGGTCAGCAACATAGAGAGCGAAGAGGATGGGTCCAAGGACCGATCCCTGTGGGACTCCACGATTGACTGAGGATTGCAGCGTCGAGGAGTTGGCGCAGCATAGGAATTGAGTTTGCAGATCAAGGTAAGATGAGAACCACTGCAGGGCTGAGTTGCAGACCCCACAGGATGCTGTAAACATCTGCAATAGTGTAGCATGATCTACCGTGTCAAATGCGGCAGCGAGGTCTAAAAGTACCAGCACCGCCACTTTGCCAGCATCAAGTTCCCGTAAGATGTCCGTGGTGACCTTAAGAACCGCTGTTTCAGTTGAGTGGAATCGCAGTTCTGGTAGCAAGCCATATGACGAAAGATAGTCAGTAAGTTGATGTTACCAGACGTTCTAGTAGCTTAGAAAGTACTGATAGATTAGAAATTGGTCTGTATAATTTAACATTATTATCTAACATTATTATTTAACATTATTATTATTATTATTATTATTATTATTATTAGTAGTAGTAGTAGTAGTAGTAGTAGTAGTAGTAGTAGTAGTAGTAGTAGTAGTAGTACTACTATTACTATCTATCATATTAAAATCCTTCCTCTGTGCCTGTGCCTCTGTGCAAGCGTTCTGATTGGTTGGCTACGTGAGCGTTCTGATTGGTTACCTTCAAGCGTTCGAGCGTTCTGATTGCTTGGCTGTGTGAGCGTTCTCATTGGTTGGCTGTGTGATCTTCTCATTGGTTACCTTCAAGCGTTCTGATTGGTTGGCTGGGTGAGCGTTCTGACCGGTCGTTCTGGAATATTCGTTGCCTCGAGCGAAGCGAGCCTGCGTTCTAGTTACTATTAAGATTACTGTTATTACACTGGTCTACATCAATTTTGCTGACTTGAAGATAATATTTGATTTCTATGCATTTTGTGTGCTGAATCAAAAAATGACACCCGTTTCCTCCAGTCACGTCCGGTTTTTCCGCAAAAATTTACTGATAAACTATTACAGTAATAACGTAGCATTACGTGTTATAATTAGCTATCTTTGTTGAATATGCAGCAAGACAAGGATGTGCAAAAAGATTTGCTGAATAGGCTGTGGATATAACTGTTTAATAATACAACAGCATAATAGGCAATTTTTAACTGCAGACGTCAGCATTTTGTGACTATAGGCAGCGTGAAACCGATGGCAGCATTCAGTCGTTCATGAGGCTTACAAGTTGCAGCAAATTTAACTCTGTTAAATAGTTTCTGTGGAATATCATCCAGTACTCGAACATTTCGTGGACGGTGCAGGAATGATTCTGGCAAGTTTTGCTATATTTGTGATTGTTTAACAATAGTGGCGAAAACTGGACATTTTAAGCATTCAGAACTGCAATATGTTCGTCTTTCCTGTGTAATCCTGAGTCTTGGATATCTCTCCTTATCAATGACCGAGAAATGATTTACCGCCATGAAATTGTAGCGATCCTCGATCGTCTGATACCTTTGCGAACCGTTCCCTGTCGACAACGTCCCTCAGATGCATTCAACATCTTGATTCAATTTGCAAGGCGTGTAGATAAATCAAATCAAATGTTCAAATTGTTCTAATCGTCCACATTATCAACTGCTGACGCTGAACCACCAACATATACTGCTGCTCTAAAAGATTGCAGTTTCATGGAGTTATCGGCCTATATCCAATCTTTCAACATCGAGCAAACTACTTGAACACATAGTAGCTGTACAACTGGTTGACTATCTGAAGGCTAAATCCTTGCTACCAACATTCAGCATATCACAAAAACCATTCCACCGATACTGCATTAGCCAAAATTCTAGGTGACATTCTTCAAGCGCTGGATACTGGTAATTTAGCATTGCTGACAATCCTAGATTTATCCGCTGCCTTTGATACAGTTGATCATGAAATTCTACTAAGGCGTCTGGAGACGTCATATGGGCTTGGTGGGGTAGTTCTCAGCTGGTTTCGCTCATAGTTGAGAGTACGCACGCAATTCGTCTGTTGCGCGACATCTTCCTCCACCCCTATAGTGAGGTGCGTTATGCTGTTCATCAAAGGCTCAGTTCTGGGACCGATATTCTTCCTCGTGTATACGGCGGACTTACAGCGACTTATTGAACGGCATGGTCTGTCGCTCATTTGTATGCGGACGACACATAGGTGTATGAGGCCTGCACTTTGCAAGCTGGCTGATACGGATCTTCTAACTAATCAGATGAGTTGCTGCATCAATAAGATAGCTGATTGGACTAAATCGAATCATCTTCAACTTAATGTCAATAAAACGGAGATGCTATTGTGCTCCGTCATCAATACCAGATCCCACCCACCACCATCCACGTTGGTACGGGAGACATTGCTAGGGCTGTTTGTCTCCGTAACCTCGGACATCGATTGTAACATCGATTGTAACATATCCACGTCAAAAATGTAAATTCCAATATGTGGGCGAGACAGCTCTCTCACTTAATGCAAGACTGATCAACCACAGGTCCACTATCAGAACAAACAGAGATGCGACTCTCGCAAACCACTTTACCCAGACAGACCATTCTGTCAATGATCTATCCATAATACCAATTGAACAATTACAAAACGAAAACGATGAACGCAAAAACAAACAGAAAGGCCTAACTAGAGAAACATACTGGATTAAGGAACTAATGACCTATACACCAGAGATGAGTAATTAATCGATTAGCAAGTAATTGATTAGCTAATCGATTAGGTGACCAGCTAATTCTAATTATAATCAATTAGCAAATTTTATCGGCTAATCGTAATTCTAAACAAGAAGAAGAATTTACCTGCTAATTCTAATTATGTTTTAATTACATTCGAGGCCATCCGAGGCAGCCTGAGAATAATGTTGAAACGCATGCTTATAGTATAACGCTGAGATGATAATGGTAGCATTAGCAATGCAGACATGCTACCTTAGACTGAGACTTTTCTATAAAATTTACAGCTTATAGACTAAGTGTTTTGTGTGATTGCTGTTGACAACTGGAAAAGCCAGCCATTACCAAACATTTGCAGCTGCATGCAATTACTGCAGATATTAAATTAGTATTTTAAAACTGTGTTTTGCGTGGTGTGTCAATTGTATCGCGAACATCGACAATCTAATTGTAATTCTAATTGATTAGACAGCTGCTAATGCTAATTCTAATGAATTGAACAAATTGTAGAACTAATTTTAATGCTAATCAATTAGGTGCTAGCAGCAACTAATTCTAATTCTAATTAACGTGCCATAACGTCGTTCAATTGAATGTCCTCAGGAATTGCCGTGTTGGCGATTATGACATTTTTTATCAAGGCAGTACCTGTAGATGAAGCCAAAATGGCAGGAAGTGCTAGCGAGGTTGACCGCAGATGCCCAAACTTCCGTCTCGGATTGGCAATGTGGCTTTGAGCCAGTGTTAGGCTGTAAGATTTAGTCTTATAATTGTGAAAGATCTGTTCGCAGCAGTTCGTCGAATTCAGCGGGGGTTGGGTGATCCATGCACGGGGTGTAGTGTAGAATGTGCAGCATTCGTGAAAAGTTGAATGAACAAACGAAGTACTGTAGGGTGAAGCCAAAATGGCAGGAAGATCCAATCTGTGAGCTTGAGCTGTGAGATGCCTATAGAGCAAGTTCATCGTGTAGTAATTCGAGGCTTCTGAAAAGGGCGATGACTTCTGTGACTAACGGCGCCCCAAAAAGACAGGCCTCGTTTTGAGGGACCGGAAAAAATTGGCTTATGATCTCTGTTAGAGATGAGTCGGTATTGTTTGAGATTTCGCACTTTTGATGTTCAGCGAAAGGCCAATTTTCTTAACCTCATCAGATGTCGCGTGCTGCATCAGGGACTGTACCTCCGATGATCATCGGATCATCCAGGATTCATATGCGCTGACTTGAAAAGAGATGTTCTAGGAAGAATTGGAGAATGTGGTGACTTTGGAAACAAGATTAAAAACACTTAAATACTACGTTTTGCCAATGTTATTGGGTGATCCATACACGGGGTGTAGTGTAGAATGTGCAGCATTCGTGAAAAGTGGATGGAACAAACGAAGTACCGGTAGGCCTACTGTAGGGTGAAGCCAAAAATGGCAGGAAGATCCAATCTGTGAGCTTGAGCCAATGTTATATTGCCAAAGCACAGACATGGACCATCTCCAAAACAATGACAAAAGAGACTGGTAGCCACATGAATGTGGTTCTGCAGAAGAATGCTAAAATTTCCATGCACGATTAAAAGAACGAACATGTCACATGTCATAGATGATGGAAACAAAAAGTAAAATTAAAGGCAATCATAAAGCAAGGGCAGACGAAATTCTTCGGGAACGTGATAAGAAAAGAGGGATCGAGAAAAGCGGAAGTCCGTGTCCGTCAACGCAAAATAGCAAGGCACCTGAAGAAGAATAAAAAACTTATATTTTATTTATTTATATAAGTATAAATTGTGTTTTCTCAGTCGTACCTTTAAGACTTTAACCTGCTCGACTTGCAAGATTACAATAAACATCACAGCAACGCAGTCCTTCACTTATATTAAATGTACGTCCTCGAAATTGTTAACGGCATAATGGCAAATTTATTCAGATTTTTCTTTGTTCAGGCAAATTGAGACCTCTTTGGCCATTCGTTGGAGTTATTTGTGAAATCTGTTTGGTGGCAATAATTATACTTGGGGTTTTTGTGTGCGAATCACGAAAACGCAAACAGGATCAAGCGACGTAAGAAATATTTGCTCAAGTCATTTGAAGATAATACAGTATGTTAAGAAATGTGCAATCGTGTTTATTCGTCGGCCTTAAGGGGCGGCTTCACTAGCGTATATTGCGGGCGAGCTTGCCGAGTTTAGCTGGCGAGCCTTACCGCAGGCGGTCAGTCTTGTCTAAAAGCAAAAAAAATAAGCCACGCCTACAAACGCTGATGTGGCTCACATTTTTAAAATCGCTGACGAGGAATTATCACTTTATGTGGTTTAATGATGGTGACGGTGATTGCATCCGTACATGCATTATCGGGACGTAAGAAATCCCAAAAAAGAGAAAGGTCTGGGTGAGACCTTGGATACGGTGTAGGGAACTACACGGAGCTTACCATACCCTATTCTTACAACAATTCCAATTGCTTGAGTGCACCCAATGTGGCTCCACGAGCCGGGACATTGGGGACACATACTGTATTTATATTGAATAGGCATATTAGATACACATGCTCCAAACGGAGCATGTGTATCCCAAATCCCAAATCCCAAAGTCGGAGCTAAATTACTAAGTAATATGACCTCTTAAACTCCGTTGCGTTTAGACCACTATGCGTACTAATTCTTTTACAATTACGTACCTGGAGTGGACTGAAGCTTTTCGTCGATTTCCAACCATATCGCCGGCTTTTTTCGCTCTCCTTGTATGCATCGGTTCTGCTGTCCCATAAAATGAAGCGGGCAGCAACTTCGTGCGGGAATTGCATTTTTATCTTGAAAACTTGAATTTATCAAAAATTACCTTTTGGGTATTTTAGACAGTATGATTTGTAGAGAATTAAATGATCATGTGTTTTTAGTTTAGTCAATTCTGCATCATTTAGTAATTTGTTTTTAAACTTAGATAGGTCAAAGATACTATAAGTGGGCTTCTGACTTTGCCGCTCTGTTTAAGCTTACTTACTAATTTTTACAAAATTTGAATACGTCTGAGCTTAGAACCAGCTGACAAATCTGCAATATCGGGCGATTTTTGTTTCTTTCTTTGCTTAAAAGTGAAGTTTAATAATATTTCGTGCTGTTATTTATGAATTACAACACTAGTTTCTCGTTCTTTGTTTTTAATCATTCCGTTACATATGTTACATCTATAATCATCACTTTGATTAATATTATCTGATACGTTTTATTGTGTTCTATTACAGTTTGTTCCTATATCTTGTTTAGATTGTACATTACAACCCTATTATTATGTCCTGCCCACTTATGGTACCTTTCTCAATTACTGTATTATAGTATTAGTCATTATATTTTGCATAAATGACAATTAATTCAGAGATAAAATTTCATCCGTAACTCTTGTATAGTTTTAAAATTTTGAACGCTTTAATTTCATCAATAATAATTGCTTAATTTCTCAGAATTTTGAATTTGATAGACATGATGTATGGATCTCTGAAATGACAAGGTATATTTCTCTAAAACTTCGCTGTGACTGAGCTAATATAACCCCGATATATGCAGCATATGTAACTCAATAACCCCACATATGGTACCTTTTCTCCCTGCGGGTCACATATTTATATCGAATTCACTTTTAGACATTTATATTAATCTTGACAAATCACAGATTCCCAATTCCAGCTAAATTTACGGACAATGTGCTTCGTTGTTATTGTCAACTGGCACGATGACCTTTGCGCTAAAACCTGATTGGTTGAAAAGTAAAAATGCTTGCCAGCAAAGCTCGGAAGAATTTCTTCCGAGCTTTGCTGGCAAGCTCGGAAGAAATTCACATTCTCTCGAGCGATGTTCGCGATCGTTTGCTCCCCGCCCCTATCGGGCTCGCCTAGCAATGTTTGCTCGCAATATTTGCTAGTGAAGCCGCTCCTTAAGTTGCTACTCAGCTAAAAACTAAAATTCCTATAAAATTGTAATGGCTGGTTGAAAGTGTTTATCTCAGTAATATATGATAATTCAAATTGTACATCTTTTTCCACCACCTGATCCAAAACAATCAAAATATGAGCAACAATCCGTTTTTAGCAAATGAAACTCAACCGTTTATACCAAATTGCAGTATTGAGTAGCACAGAGTGAATGGGTCTAGATAGCCAGTGACATTACTGGCGCCGCATTTGCATACATTGAAACCGTTTCCAGGTTAGCTTGTTTGTATTAGATAAGTTATTAGTTATTACGGTGACATAGGCACAATCAATAAGTACAATTGTTTGAAATTCTCTGACTTTTGCTTTTTACTTATTTGTAGCAATATGACGAAATAATGGGGCAAAAAGAACAATACGAGAGCGAGAGCTTCCAAAGTTAACGAGAGCTTCCAAAAGTTGAAGAACTTAATCTTTAAAAATGTTGCGAGAATTGTAAACTGCGTTTTTGTTGTAATATTGATCTATATTCAGAATTTAAATTTGATTACGATCTTTCTGTCTTAATTCAAAAATACTTTTTGTCAGTCAAAATTAAACCCTTTTATTGTATTATTTATTTATTGACAATTTATATAGTGCAGTAGACAAGGTTAAGGCCTACAACAAGAGCGCTTAACACAGCTCATATCCATTATTAAATAAACGTGTCTTCAAATTTCTAATGAAAAGTCCAGCTGAAACTGCTCCAGTCACATTCCATCTTCTTCTATTGACTTAGTTTGGGTTTAAGTGTTGTATGGAACCCACTCTTTATTTTTAAAATCACGTACCATCCAATATCTTTGACCATAATTCCTCCACCTATCCTCATTCTTCTCTTCTTCCGTCGTTCCCTATATGTCTGGGCCATGGTACTAAATGAGTTCCATCCACTTCTTCTGTTTCACTGGTCAACAAGGTTTTTGTTTCCTGTGCAATTTCTGGTGTTCCAGGTAGATTTTGTCATGCTGATTACAGGAATAATTTTGAAATTTTCCTATCACGTAAGTTTTTTGAGAAAAAGCTGATTTTAAATTTTAAAATTATAAGAATTTTAAAATCGTGGTTTTCGAGAGTTATCTGAGTTATGGGTATTCTGGTTAGGCAAGAATCTTATGCGACCGCCACAACAGATGTAATATGCACTGCTGGCTCACTTAACTACGTGGATTTTGAAAATTAGTATAATTAGGCATGTCCAGACATGCCCAGACGCGCCCAAACCTGTCTTCGAGACTACATGCCTAGCATGTATTGTTGCTATGGTTACGCAGTCCTATATAAATACCAAGCAGCACTAGGAAGCAGCTGCAGTCTTTCTATTTGATGAGATATAACTGTTAAAGGCTGTGAATTGAATATATTAACTAATTTAATTAAAGTTTCTGCAATGTCGCGTCGATGTCGCAATAGCAGTGACACGTTCTGCTACATCTGTGGAGAGTTTACGTTGAAATCACAGAAGCGGAGTATGACAGCAATCATAAAGAAAGGATATGAGTTATACTTTGGATGCAAAATTGGCGACCAGGACAAAGTATGGGCACCTCATATATGTTGTTCATCTTGTGCTACCAGTCTGCGAGCTTGGCTTGCAGGTAAGCGTCCATCCATGCCATTCGCCATACCAATGATATGGAGGAGCAGAATAATCATGTAACGGATTGCTATTTCTGCATGACGAATGTTACAGGATTTTCTTCAAAAAATAGGAAGTCTATTGAGTATCCTAACCTTGCCTCGGCAATGAGACCAGTTCCACACGACGAAAGTCTTCCTGTTTCAACCCCCCTTCGAGTTTTGGACACTGGAGGACGAGAACGAGCATGCAGAGACAGATGAAATGCTGCAGATAGTTGATGATTCAGCTACGGAAGACCCAGAGTTTGAGCCATCGACATCCAGCAATCCTCATTTGATTTCTCAGGCAGAGCTCAATGATCTGGTCAAGAGACTTAGGTTTGTCAAAAATTCAAGCAGAATTGCTTGGTTGCAAGGATGGAATCTGCTCTCTCCAGGTACAAAAATTTCAGTATTTCGTAAATGGCATGAAGACTTGACTCGATTCTTCAAAATAATCGACAGTCTTACTTTTTGCATTTGACGTTGATGGATTGCTTTCTG
Source organism: Metaphire vulgaris (assembly GCA_018105865.1). Lineage (NCBI taxonomy): Eukaryota > Metazoa > Annelida > Clitellata > Crassiclitellata > Megascolecidae > Metaphire > Metaphire vulgaris. The sequence continues at coordinate 7,002,985 of CM030871.1, forward strand.
CTTTCGACTGTAAGCACAATCTATCCGAATGGCGACTTTTTGTTGACTCTTCGCTGTTAAGTTTAAAGGCTGTTTTGCTGCACAATGGCAATTCATACCCTTCAGTACCCATTGGACATGCTGCTTACATGAAGGAAACATACGAGAACATGCAGCTGCTATTGAAACACATAGAATACTCGAGATACAACTGGAATATATGTGGAGATCTGAAAGTTGTTGCAATTCTACTCGGTCTGCAGCTAGGCTACACCAAGTACTGCTGCTTTCTTTGCGAGTGGGACAGCCGAGCTAGAGATTCACATTATGTGAGAAAGGTCTGGCCACCTCGCAGGGACTTGGTTCCAGGACAGAAGAACGTTAAACATGATCCTCTCGTTGATCCGAAGAAAATTTATCTCCCACCTTTGCACATCAAACTTGGGTTAATGAAAAACTTTGTCAAAGCAATGAACAAAGAAAGTGAAGCCTTTACATACCTACGACAGAGGTTTCCACGCACCAGTGATGCTAAAATAAAAGAAGGCGTTTTGTTGGCCCACAGATTCGAGAGATGCTCAAGGACAGTCACTTTGAGGGCCTTCTGCAGGGTGCCGAGCATGTTGCCTGGACAGCCTTCAGGGATGTTGTTGCTAACTTTCTGGGCAACTACAAGGCGCCAAACAAGTTGGAAATCTGCAACAAGCTTACAAGGAAGTTAAATGCAACATGTCACTGAAGATACACTTCCTTCATTCTCACTTGGACTTCTTCCCGGACAATCTCGGCGCCGTCAGTGATGAACATGGTGAAAGATTTCACAAAGACTTCTGCTTTCGACTGTAAGCACAATCTATCCGAATGGCGACTTTTTGTTGACTCTTCGCTGTTAAGTTTAAAGGCTGTTTTGCTGCACAATGGCAATTCATACCCTTCAGTACCCATTGGACATGCTGCTTACATGAAGGAAACATACGAGAACATGCAGCTGCTATTGAAACACATAGAATACTCGAGATACAACTGGAATATATGTGGAGATCTGAAAGTTGTTGCAATTCCAGCATCGAGAAACGCTACCAGAGAAAGTGGAGTCCGTCTATGCTCGGAGACTACTGTTGGTCATTGATACGTGAAGCACAGGACAGTTACTACAAACGAAAATCTACAGCAAAACATTTCTAATTTTCTCATGTCTTGTCATGATTGCCTAGATCCTTCTGTAGGATTATGTTGCATAAGACGTTACAATACTAAATGCTAAATTGTCGATTTCTTAAAAACCTTACGTGATACTGAAATTCTAATTACATATTTGTGTTCAGCAAGTCAAAATCTATTAGTTTCACAAAATTTTGTAGAGGAAACAAAAACTTGCATAGAATTTGTTGACCAGTGTTTCTTGCTGCCCTGGCCATTTAGATGAAGCTCGTTTGAATTTTGCGTCTTCTTTTAAGTTTCTATCCATGTTTTAATTGAAGTAAGCAGAAGACAAGGAATAAGAAACAAGGAATAAGGAAAAAAAATTATACGAGAAAAAAGACAGAGCAAAAAGAAACGATACTTGAATCAATATAACATCGAAGTCTGAAATGGTTTGGTCATGTTGAAAGAAATTAAAAACTATCAAAGAAAGCACTATACAACTATGTCAAAGGGAACAGAAAGAAGCTCGTCCTTTTCCTTTCGTCAAAGTAGACTGCAAGTAAAACAAATATAAAACTGACTGGCGCGATCAAATCAGGGGGTAGTGAAAAGGATATGAATGCAATAAGGGTATCCAGTGTTTACCAACAAGGTCCGGTTGCTCGGCCCACTGGTGGGCAGAAAGTTTCCAGAAACCATAAAAACCATTGTTTGTCTATTAATAGACGCCAATGGCAGAAGCAGATTTCTTGCCCACCAGCATAGATACTGGCTATGCTGGTGGGCATAGAGAGTGTTCTGGATACTCCTATTTATACAGATATCAAATTCAAACCTTCAGTTAATAACACTGGTCAACAAGGATTTTGTTTCTTCTGCAATTTCTGGTTTACCAGATAGATTTTGTTATACTGATCACAGAAATAAGTTTGAAATTCCTATCTTGAAACAGATAGAGGCGGTGACACTTAGAAATTTTGGCCCGCTTAATTTGTTTTAATTTTAAAATTTCTATATTGTTCTTGCGAATTTTTAAAATTTGACTGTAGCTTTTAAGTCTTTTTCCGTGGTTTATGTCGGTTTATTTTTCTGTAACTATTTTTATTTAGCTGCTGTAGATCAACTCGACCTATCATCACTCATCTCATTTATATCTGTAGTTGAACTCGCGCTCATTGAGTCGCTGGATGAGCTCAGCCTGATTTTCTTCGACAAATCTTAGTCTAGCATCATGATAATTTATTATTTCCTCTATATTTGTCTACGTAGCCCAACTGTGAGCTAAATAGTGTGGGGAAAGAGAAGGAAAACCACCCCACTATCAAGTATGCTCCATGTAACGACACAACTCAATATTGAACAAGCGAACGATGTTTAACGGGACTCGGGTTCAAGACTGAAGGAGAAGAACCTGTTGTTTGACTCGAGATATCACGCTTATGTACCATGGCAGAGAGATCTTCAGATGATCTTAAATATTTCCATATGGAGGAGGAGTTTGTAGACTGCATCAACATCAAAGGACTTGTTGAATCATCGGGATGTTATATTTGTAGACAAGATACTTTTTACGATCTGATTACTGACTTTCTTGGCAATTATTATTTGAGAGCTGAGAATTATGACCTTTCAGTTCAAAATTCAAAGATTCCCTTTCGAAGACTGGGAGCAAACATGAGTGTCAGGTTGCATTTCCTTCATGGCTTCCTGATCTTCAAATCTTGAAGCTTTGAGTTAAGAACAAAGCAGAACGCTTCCATCAATACATCAAGACATCATACAAGACCATGGAACATAGATATCAAGCCAGATGGAATTCAAACATTATGGCAGTTGATGTTTACAGCGTGACAACTGTGATCATAACTATACCAGAGCATAAAAAAGCGAAGATTCCTGCCTCAAAATTTAAATTTAAACAACTAGCTATTGTTCTTATTGCTCTCTTGGTTAGACA